>JALNIO010000390.1:14391-36266 GCA_023509875.1 Rugonectria rugulosa
GCGGGATCAGATTTACAGGGGATTACGGATTACACGAACGGTACTTTCAGCAGAAAAAGAGAAGTATTCGACATGTACCTGCGACCTGCAGTGGGGTGCAACGGAGGTCTCTGTGTCTCTGTGTAAGCCCGGCTGTGCTTTGATTGGTTGGATGGCCTGCTCAGCCGTTGGCTGGTCCAAATGCGTCCTGGTTTACTGGTGGTTAGCCACCGCCGTGGGATCTCTCGACGCCGTACGGAGTAAGCACAGCAGTGCAGATCTCTGGGCCGGATCACAGTTGCTCCTCGCCTCCAATACGATCTGACAAGTCCTACCTGCTACTGTGCATACTGCAGGCTTCCTACACGCACAGAGAAGGGACCATCTGTTCCGACATCTGTCGGTGGTGATGAGGCACTGAGATGTCTATCAAGAGCAGAACTCTAGTCATGAGAGTGATTACCATCATTCTTCTCATCATCTAAAAGACAAAGAAACACACACCCTCCCCCGATCCCAACGGCCCCGCGCTGGAGCATCTCCCCGCCATGCCCGTCCGTTGGTAGATGGTGGAGATGGCTCATACCCTTGCAAACTTCTCTCTAGATGATAAATCTCCGTGTCCACGGACTCCACTGCCACGGAGAGACGTGTGCTGCAAGTGTAGTAATTGCAGTGGGCAACTTGGTCGCTGCAAAGAATAAACTCGTGCAGTGTGGCTTGAAAGTCAAGGGCCAAAGGCCGGGGCCTGGACCAGCAGCAAGATGCATGAGAGAGGGTAGGGCTAAGCTCAGCGCTCTCGTCGGTCCAAAGCATGTACGGAGCATGTTAGAGCAGACGTGGCTGGGGCAAAAGAACGGTCCTTTGGTGGGCTTCCCGCTCCCTGCATACATTTCCACGATACTCCTACAGTAGTAAACGTCCTCCATGTCATGATTAATGTATGTACGTGCCAAGAGCACGGCGGATATGCACGTCTCGGTGGGAAACCGCCTGCAACTGCGCGTTTTCCGTATTCAAGGGGCCATGACGCGAAAACAGGATCCCAGCCAACTGCATATACGCAGCACGCGTCCTTCCCTTGCTGTACTGCCGCTGCCGCAGTTTGAACATGTTCTCCAACTGAAACGTGAGGATAGTCAGGGGGGACCCTAAGATGCAGTGAGGCTTGGCGATGATTATTCATTCCTCCCACATGTCCGTCTCCCGTCCATTCCCCCCTCTTACCCAGCCTCTTGGCATAGATCTCTCTTGGCACTTAGGTTTTCCCTTGGCACAGCTGCTGTTCCAAAAATAACTTGTACTGATTGGCGTGTCTGAGGGCCAGTGTTGTCCCAGAGGAGAAGCCTTTCTCGTTCATCCTGTGATAACGTATTTCGCGTTCGAGGATTTGAAATACCACGACTACGTTAGTTTACTGACTCGACCGCCTTGGAGCGGAAGGAACATGTTCTCTCCTGGCTGACGGATGTACGTCGTCTCTTAAATCCGAGGTGAAGTGATTATTTGGTACCGGCTTACCTTACTCTTGGCTCTTGGCAACAGTAAATGCAACGTCGGGTATTGACCAATACGATATTCACGAGTGTATTTGTCATGCGTCGAGACAACTACAACCCATTGGAAGTCATCTCGGATATCCATCTAATTCTCTCGCTTCTCCTTAATGGCTGTGCTGTATCTACTGGCATTCACTTGGCAACTCATCAACCAAGACATGCAATCTCGCTACCCTGTAGCCACTATCAACAGACCGATGTGAATATTTTTGGAGTCTTTGCCTAGGTAGCTACTCTCAAGAACCAGTCTGCATTGCGTCTAAAAGGGCTAAATCCTCGTCATCAACAATACGTGCAAGGTGTGTGATAATGCCGCAAAAGGATTACGCCGACTTTCACTCTCTCTGCTTCGTTGTACGCCTCGTCTCCATTGGCCTGTATCCGAGAAGGATTTCGTGACAGCAACAGCGCAAAGGCCAGCTTCTTGTCTTACTCCCTCTCTCTCCCTCTCATTTTCCCCCGCATCCTCCCTAGAGAACACTACTCGAATCTCATCTCTAGGACTACTCAGCAACTCAGCTACCACCCACAAAGTCCCTTCCTCTCGCCAATCGATAACCGCTACCATACTGCATCCGTACGCGTCTATTGCCGATCTCCGTAAGCTCGCCTCCCTCAACCCCCAAACTAACCATGAGCACACAAGCACGTTTAGCAAAGCAGAAAAAAAGAATCCACGGTGAGAAGCTTGTGCCTCCATGTCTCTCCCAGTCTCCCCCGGGATCGCGCCAAGTTTCTGTCCCGCGCGGCTGTGTCCCCTCATCCCCTCACCGTCAACCGCGTCTTTCGGCGGCGCTTCCAACCAGATCCCACAGCGTCCCACCATCAACCACCCAAGATTACACGCCCCCCTTCGATGCGGGCGAGGGCAGTCATCCGCAGCTTGGCGTGTGTGTATGCCGCTAACCTCTTAGCCATCCTTCTCCCCCAAAGGGGCCTGGGGCCTAGGAGGCGGAGGGTTGAGGTACGGTATCGCGGGTCGGTGGCTTATGACTCCGTGTCACTGATAAAGGCATCCCCGGGCAGCAAGGTAGGGCACGCAACTACACCCATGATGGTGATGATGGGCGGTCTAGCGATCCGTCAGAGTTTGTGAGGACGAGTTGGTTAGACGCCGTCCCGCCCAAAGCACCAGTCGAAAATAACAATTCGCTTGTTTGCTTATGATACCTGCCCGCGTCCTTGGTCTGCTGCAGCATTCTCCCGGAATGCAGCGTCGCTCTCGTCAGCCTAGTTCCAACAAGTGCTTTGAAGAGTTCCAAATCCGAGTACCATTCTCATCCCCATTGTGAACCATTGCGGCCTCGAGCAGGGGCTCATGCAGCACCCTTTTGGCTCGTTTGTATTATCGCGTTGTTATCAGCCATGGGGCCAAGTAATACTGCAGATCAACGCCTGTGATAGATTTCTTTCCCCCTCCCCGTTACCAGGAATACAGGAGCAAGTCCCCTTTTCCCATGTTGCATCCGTGGAGGCTGAGGGTGTAAGCGGGCCATGATCGTGCAGAAGATAGACAGAGCACGCCAAAGATAGCCTGTCCTCGTGGGATGACCCCGACGTCGGTTTAATATCTCGCCGGCAGTGTGTTGTTGTTCCATGAACCTCTTCTATTGCTGTAGGTAATTACTCACTCTATAGATATCGCAGCATTCAGCTTTCCATCGTAGGCCAATGACCACCGGCATCTTAATGTAGGTACGGGGTGATTACCCCCGAGCCATCTTCCAGCACACCAAAATCAACTGTCTGGGTAGCAATCCATTCTGTCGGGTTTCAATCCGACTACCACGCACAGAAGTAGCACAGCACAGCTGAAAGATGCCAGTGTCTCATGCTCACCTATCCGGGAAGACCACCTCCCGCTCTGTTTGTGTGACGCGGGCGCCGCCCTGCATTTCTGCCTTCAAATTAGGCCGACCTAGACCATTGCTTATTCTTTCCCTTCTTCTTTCTTATTCTTGTTCCCTTCACCGTGTCACCGGCTCGTCATTCCTGGCCGCCTTGTCTGTGCCTAATTTGTCTTACTTTCTGCTAGGTACGACGCCACGACGTGAGGACAAGGCGTTACTCTGTATTGCCTAAACACCAAAAGCAAAAGTTCGGTTTTTTTTTAGGCAAGACGTGATCCCTCTCGCCAATCTAACTCTTTCTTTGTCGGCTCCGCATCATATTGACCCTGATAGGAGGAAGAGGAGCAGAACCAGTAAAGGATATGGCTGGTATCAGCGGGGTCTCTCCTATGCTGTTCCCCATCCCCCCGATAACCTACATGCGCCTACATACGTGAGAGAGACTGCGGCCGGGGCCGGTGAGAGATATTTATGTAAACACTTCTCCTCTCACGCTCAACCACTGCCCACGTAGCACTCAGCACTCCCACGCACACACGCACATTACAAGTACACGCACCTGTCCCAGTTAGTGATAGCATGCCATGCCTGCCAAGCTTGTGGACCTTTCGAAACCCCCAAGGATCATCATCCCTGTCCCGCGGGGAGTGGAAACAGATTTCGCTTTCCCCCTTTGGTCATTAGTCCCACGGTTGTTCGAGGTCAAGGATCGGCACTTGTTTCGTCTCCGTTTTCTCTCGCCAGAGAAAACAATGGGAAGATCCTTCGAATTGTTGCTCGCGGCAATTTGTAACGGCGAACCAACTCGCAGCGGCAAACTTCTTCCCATCACAACAATGACAAACTACAAGTACTTGTACCGCAAGGCACTCGGGCAAAGGAGGGTGCAAGCCACACTCAATTATGCTCTGTACAAAGTGCGCCCAAGGTTTAGGTACTCGGGATCGTGGCATCTCAGAGTCCTGATTCGCTGTCTAATTCTAGCCACAATAAAGGGCGCCTGCTCAGCCCATTCCTCCAACTAGCACCGGTAGTAGACCGCAGCCAAGACCTAAATCCCGCCCTGCAACGTGGTGTCCCATCTCTCTTTCGTTTGATCCCCGCACGACATCCCTTACGTCCACCCATTACAAGTAGGTAGCCGTGGCTCAAGCTAAAGTTCAAAACGTCATATAGAGAGGGGGACCTAGAAATAGAGTACTGAATATCATAAGGGCCAGCACCGAAGGCTGGCGAAACGACCATCGCTCAATGCTAAAGTCTAAGCTAGTTAGCTACAAGAAATGTGATAACTAACTGAATTGAAATGTAGAGGTCCAGGTGTCATCCTTGCACCATGCATATGCTTCTTCACGCTAGGCATCGAGGCTTGCTGTTTCCTGAGATCTGCAAGTTTTCCTCTGCCAGCTCTACTGAAGGAAAGAAGGGAATCAACCAAACGAATAACACCAGACGCCTAGAACCCCAGATACCGTCGCTGACAAGCCTCGAAACGTTTGCTTTTTCTGGCCACCGTCTCCGTAGCCAACACCCAGCTGTCAGCGTCACACTGAGCGCCTGTTGTTTCGATCAAAGTAGTAGTAGAGGGAATCCATCTCTGAGCCTGCCGTGCCAGTGTCCATGCTTGGGTCAGGCCAGTCCCACTGCCCGCACTCAACAGGGATATGGCCCGTCATATCAAAGTCCATCATGGTAGGCATCGGAGGACACCATGCGTTTTGCAGATCCACCAGCTCGGAAATGCTGATGTGGTGGTCTCCAGTGGGAGCTCCCAGCGCATTTGGATCCAGCACGTCGTTGAACATCATGTCGGCGGGCTGCCAGTCGGGCTTCGCCAGTTCCTCAAACGGTGTAAACGAGTGTGTAGTAGACGTCCCAGTCGAGGATCTGGACGAGGACGACGGCATCGACGAGCCCACGGTAGACGCATCTCCAGCACAGCCATAGGGCGATGACGAGTCGACAGCGATCCTGGGAATGGCCGACAAGTGGTCCGGGTCCGTGGCGGCAAGGCCGTGGGGACTGTGCTGGGGAGAATCGGAGATAGACCCTATTCGGTTGCGATCGGGGGAGGAGGAGCCCGAGGAGCCAGGGTCTGATAGGGTGCCCGTCATTCGCACGCATGCCCTCAGGCTCTTTCGAACGTGGCGAATAGGGTTACCCTGGTTGAGGAAGTCGTTCTGGCTCATGTCGTAGAGACGCCTGGTGAGCATGGAAAGTCTGCTTTCGTACAACTGCAGCATGGAAGGATCCGTGGGCTGGAATTTTCGCTGAATCGATTTTAGACTCCGAGCGCATGTATCGAGGGCCATGCAGAAAACATCAGGGAAGGATCCGCGGAGGGAAGGAGTCAGGCCGAATAAGTCGGTGGGCTGCTCAGCGGTGGCTGCAAAGAGTTGCAGGATGTCTTCAGATGAGGCACAGAAACGATCGACCACCTCGGCTGTGATGACCTCTTCGGGCTGCATGGGCTGTGGCTCCGGGAATAGAAATTGTATCGCCATGGCATGATAAACAACAAGGACGAGGTTTCGTGAAGATGCTTCGGTGACTTGACGATTGAGTATGTGGATACTCTCCATCAACACTCGATTGATCTCTCGGCATACACTGGCGATATCCTTGGATGGCTGCCCTTGCTGGATCCGCTGCAGGGCAAGCAAGGGAGCTTCTTGCCAGAAGTTGGTCGTGGGAGCTTCTGCTGGGTCTGAGTCATGAGGATAGAGGGCAAAGATGTAGGCGACGATGCTGGCAATGTGTGCCAGGGGCCACATCTCCCTGATGACACTCTTTTGCTTCTGCAACGTGCTAAAGTTCTCAGAGACCATGTCCAATTGGATCATGACGGATGAAGCCTCAGTGACTGGAAGGAAAATGGAAGTAAGGGATGTGGGTAAGAGTGCTGAGAAGTGGCCATTGCCCATCTGGATAAAGGCCCACAAGCTGAGAGAGTAAGTCGTCCAGTATAGATAGGCAATAATCTCTTTCTCAACGTCGAAAACATCGATGCCATTGATGCGACTGGAAGACATGGGAGCCGATGTATTCGAAATCTGATCCTTAATCTCCGACGCCATCCTACCAGCAAGTCCAATAAAGCATATGGCTCTTCGAAGCTGGAATGAGCACATGGCGTTCCAAGCCAGCAGCATGAGAGCTTGCGCAGTCGAGATTCCACTAAATATCCGCGTTGATATGCCTGAGGTACCACCGTTGGGAGAGTTTTGTGCTGGTCGGAGCGGTCTCGTGTGAAGTTGAGCGATAGCCCAGCGAAGGAGGACCTGGCCTCGAGCAATGGAGACCTCGTCTCCGATGCTGAAGTTGGCATCGGCCAGCATCGTAGCCAGCAGTATCTCGTCGTGGGTGCCGTCGCGGAGTTCTCGCAGAAGCAGGGTCTTGGAAACAAGGAACGAAAGGGGATGCACTGAATACCAAACGTCGATGAGCTGGGTCTGCTGTCGTTGGCCATACTCTGATAGGGGGTTGCTGCCGAGTGGAGGGTTGTCGAACATGGTCTGGGTATCGTCGCTGGCAAGACCAGAAAGAAAGAAACGGGCACCACCCTCCTCAACATGCTGACATCCCAGAGATCCAAACTGATCCGTGACTAGACCGACAATGTCATGAGTCAACAGGGAAAGGATGCCAGTGTACCGAACATTCTTGGGGCTAAACTTGGTGGCGACGCTTTCGGGTCGGTCACGGAGACTATTCTGAAGGGTTCGGTGATAGGCAGCAATACGGTCTTGCCAAGGGCTGCTTCGAGGCCCATCGGCTTCCTGGGAGAAGCTCTCAAAGAACCTCTGTTCGAGAACCATGGCCACAGTTTCGCCTGTTTCACCTGAAGGCCCGACCTCCTCCATGACGGTGCTCGGCGGGGTGGAGTTTGGGGATCCGATGGAGATTGAACGCTGGCGAGTAATCCCCATGGACGGCTCTCCGTTACGGTAGACGGACAAGGATGACTTGCCACTGTCCATGCTTGGGTTCCGGGTCTTGGGTCGCGTAGGCTCGAAGTCGTAGATGCAGTCGGCGCCCTGCCTCCGACAGGCCTCGCAAATGGTTTCATTGGAACATTTGATCTTACGGGCTCGGCAAAAGGCACAGGACCTCCTCAAGGGATGCTTCGAGGCCATGGTGATGGTGGTTCAGTTGGGCATAAGGCAGAGAGGCAAGGTGAGGAAGACGGAGGTATGCAGATGGGTATATATGTATGTAAGTGGAGTTGGGACTGGAAATAAATGAGACGAACCAAACCGGAAAGCAATGAAAAGGAATAAGGAAAAAAAGGAAAGAAAAAAGGAAAGAATAACTAAGCAATCTCAATGAGTGCCCAGTGATTTGGAAACGGTGGCGTGGAACTGGAAGTTGATTGAGGTTGATGCAAGGTGGGAGGAGGTTAGTAGATGTATTCGCGGAGAATGGGACACTGCAGCACACATTCAGGTATCTCTTCCAGGTACCGGGGGACATGTATTGTGCTGTAGATAGCTACAGAAACGAGGGCAGTGTTCCAAAGGCCCAACCCCTCCCATCCTCCGTTAGAGACCGCTTGCTCCTCTGTGGGACAGTTGCAATGGCATCCGGGAGCCCTGTCCTGCCTGCATTCTTACTTTGTTAGGGCTGAGTGCTGGCTGGTTGGTGGGATGGCTGTATGGATTGTGGTGAATGTTTCGTCTTTGGGCGGATGGATGTGTGCGCAGCGAGCGAGTGAGCGGGAGTGTGGGCGTGGACGAGGAGCGAGGAGCGAGGAGTGAGGACGATGGCGAGGGCGTGTGAGTAAGAGTTGTTGTGGGCGTGTGGTTGAAGTTGAAAGTGAGGATTTGGATTTGGAGTGCAGGAGTGCAGGAGTGAGACTGGGAGTGTGATAGTGGGAGTGGGAGTGAGAGTAGGAGCGGCCGTGGCTGTGTTGGGGGGAGACACAGAGACAAAGAGGGAAGGTGCGGTACGTACCAGGTACTCCGTGAAAACATGGCGAGGGACCTGCACAAGTCACTCTCTGGCAAGGGTTGGGGCATCCATGTGCCGCAAGGCTGTGCAGCGAATTCTCGGAGATGCCATCAAGATGAAAGAGGACATAAGAAAAAGAAGGAATATTTTGAGCTCGGCGCAGGCTGTTCTTGCGCTTGCCGATCTGGGCCGCCGGGCGGAGACTGAGGTGACGGAGGGAGGATTCGACTTGAAGCTGGCCCGAGAGACTATCACGATCCATCTCAAGTCCGCATGCACGAATACGCAGTGATGAGTGAATATCACGATGCTATTCTTGACCTTGTCTTGGTCTTGGTCTTTGGTGATGGCATCTAGCATCTGAAGCACCTTGCTGGCATTTCCTACTGTCCATCAAGGTACAGCCCCCGTAGGATTTCGAGTCCCCAGCATGGATTGATACCATCGCCTCGTCTACTATTCGCTCTCTACATACAGATTACAGCAAAACAACAACAATAATACGCAATTCAGAAAACATACTCATCGTGAATAAGTAACTCCTCTCGCAATTCACTTACCCAATTCGTGATTACTCACACATTCTTCACTCATCACCTGTATCCTATTTCGGGAGCTGCTTTAACGACTAGTTCTGACTGGGCATGAAATAGCACTCAATTCAAATAGGAAATGAACGACGCTCTACATATCTATCTGAGCAAATCAAAACCAAGCAATACCATCCGTCTGCAGCCGTTAGGAATAGACAAGGGGCAAAAAAAGAACAAAAGAGCCAGACTAAAACTGAAGTAGATACACCACTACCACGCTCTCCCTGTAGTCCTTCACTGCTTAGAGCCCTTAATCTCCCGCTTCAGAAACGCCCCCGACTGGATCGACGGCTGGTAGCCATACAGCCAGCCCAGGTAGCTGACCCAGAACCAGGTAGGCACCAGCGTGTACAGGAACCAGCGCAGGATAGGTCCCAGGCCGTAGGGCACGCGCGCCGTGTGCAGCAGGGCGAAGTTGTCACTGAACCGGGACAGGCGCTGCACACGCCCCGCGCGCGTAGCTGCGTACGCACTCAGGATGGCCTCGGGCTTCTCGAGGTTATGGCGGTCGCCTGCGAGGAGGTTGCCCAGCACGGCAGCGTCTTCGATGGCTTGGCATCCGCCCCTGACATGTTGTTAGCTACTTGACGATACACGAAGCCACCCCTGTGCTTCTCTCGTGGTAGGCTGCTTTTTGTTTTTACTTACTGTCCAAAAAAGCTTGTCATGCTGTGCGCAGCTGTTACAAGGCAATCCTAATCAGCACATCTCACCGAGATAATACAGTCTTGCATGCGTCCACTTACCGTCACCCAGTAGTGCAACTCTGCCCTGCACCATGGAGGGGAACTCAACCTCCTGGAAGACATTGCTGGCGATGACACGCTCAGACTTGTCGATGACTAAACACTCACGGGTTAGCTTCTCTGGGGGGCGGCAAGGCGCTTCGCTCGTCATCATCACTTACTCTCTCCAAACTGGCCACTGGCGGCGAATGGGTGATAAGCGCGCCCGTACACCTTCTTGATGTCGCCTGGGGTAGTAGACCCCCACACCGATCTGTTGCTGTCTACATCTCCTTCTGCTTTCTAGAAACGATAGTGTTAGCATAATCTGTTTTTTCCCTCTGCAGCGTTTCGAGGCGGTGCGAACCTTGACTCCAATGTACCACTGGCGGTTCTCGGGGCACGGCCAAGTGGTGAGGATAGCCTGGTCGTACAGCATCCAGTTGCCGACGCCCAGCTCCTTCTCGCCGCAGTTCTCGAGAGGGGCCGTCATGCCCGAGAAGTGCACGCGGCCGGTGAACTTGATGGTGTTGGCCTCCTTCATGCCCGCCTGGCGCGCGAGAGAGCGGCGGATGGCTGACCGGATGCCGTCAGCGCCGACGACAATGTTGCCGCGGAACTTTCGTCCGTCCTCGAGGACGACCGAGACGGGCTTGTCGGGGGTGTCGAGGACGTCCACGACCTTGCACCCGAGCACGACGGTGTCCTCGGCACCTGCAGCATCGTACAGCAGGCGGTGGAAGTGGTGTCGCTCGACCGACATGATGGGGTAGTTGTAGGTGCCCTCAAAGGTGGACAGGTCCAGGGCGTTCCACTGCTTGTTGTTGCGCCAGATCTGGATCTTTCTCAGCTTCTGGCCAGACTCCAGCACCTTTTCGTAGACACCAAGCTGGTCGAGGAGCTTCAAGGCGTTGGGGGCCAGCGAGATGCCGGCTCCAACAGGTGAGAGAACATCGCTGCGCTCGAGGACCTTGCAGGAGATGCCGAGCTGCTTGCAAACGGCAGCAAGAGTCAGGCCGCCAATGCCTGCTCCGACAATGATGATCTCGGCGTCAAGGATAGAGTCCATTGTGTTTATGCAAGTATGTAAAAGCTTCAAGGTAAAGGAATTGGTAGTGAAGGAAGAAAGACGAAGTAGGTAGCTTGTGTTGATATTCTACTGAAATGTACCTCCAACTGCTGGACGGTATACAACGAGTTTAAGTATAACCATCTATGTATCCCAAAGCCATCTCATCAGCCCATTCCGCCTCCTGAGCGCCGCCGCGTCCGAACAGCAGCGGAGAGGATAGCATGATAAACGATTCAAGTCGAACGTTCAACGGAGCTCCGTCCCTCACGGAGATGGAAATCGTGGAGGAGCAGCGTCAAAGCCACCTCTGCCCGTCCGGATTCTTAATTAAGCAATGCTTTCGAGGAGCCTCAGCCCCCCGGGACCCCGCAGCACGGCCCCCATTGCTACGTTGGCAAGTTATATGGCGAGGACGCTGTAGTCATCGAGATGCGGAGGTGATCGTCATTGTTTTGGACGTTTGTATGGGTAAGCTGAGGACGGTGCGAACTTTGGTAGGTAGGCGTAGGATAATACAGCTAGCGGTGCCGTATTCCCGGATCAACGGCAGCTTAGAGGCCCTGAGACGAGATTCTTTGGTGCTTATTCTAGGCATGCAGCGCTGATTCTAGCTGGCACTTTGTGAATAACTTGGGGTCTGAATTACAGTCAGGGGAGAATTCAGAGGAGGTCGTCTGCTGTCAGAACTGCGAAGTTGCCACCCTCCATTTACACCCCAACTACCGAACTACCCAGTTACATGTAGGTTCCTGAACCTGCATCGACGGCTCCAGCATTAGCACAATACTTTATAAGCGAAATCTGGCTGGGATCAAAGAGTAGCTCGATCGAAAAAACAATAGTTTATACTTAAACTTGACATTCTTGTTCTTGGTACGATCATGTATCAGTCAAAGAAGGAGGTATATTCGGAAATGCATCCACCCTCTGCTCCGATTGGTCCCTCGTCGGATCCGAGAGTCTGGGCAATACTGTGTTTCACAAGACGGGACCAACGCATTCCCCTACTTAAGACGGAAACATTATGTCAGATATGCTAAACGAGTTCTATGCGAAAATAATTACTTCTTGGCTCTTGATCTGCGAACCCCTGCCTATCCCATCTACGCTTTGCCACCCACACAACTTACAGCCCCCTCTACCACTTGATGTCACTGATTCCAACCCGCAACTTTTCGAAATCGAACACAATATACTTGTCCTTGGCAAAAGTTTCACCAAAGTTCCCAATACTGCAGACCGATCCTTGTAAGCCATTGTCATACGGAGGGTCATCATGGGCACTTACAATTTATCTTCGCTTGCCATTGCGCGGACATTCAGAACGCATGTGTTATTGTCCACTTTCTCGACGTAGTGCTCCGGAGTAACGGACCATTCCTTGGCGTGGCCCTGGAAGGTGTAGGTGACAGTTGGAAAGCTGGAGACGTCGGCGCAGTTCACCGAGTAAAAGTCGTTTCCTCCGTTGTTGATGGGAGAGGCCAAATCAATGGGGACACCTTGAGTCAGCTCAACCAAGCGATCATACGACCACAGAGTCAGAGGAATGCCTCGTCCGTAGCTGGCATGATCGAAGATGGCCGCCTTGCCTGAGATGTTGGAAGTGGGCTTGATGGTCTGCACCTCGTCGCCAATCTTCAGGCTCTCGAGCTCAATGCCCCAGTAGTTGTACAAGGGAGGATCGTACTGGAAATCAAGGGTGTTGACATCCAAGTAGGTCTTGTGCTTGTACCACCAGATCTTGCTGTCCTTGATCAGGTCGTTGCGGATGCCACCAAGGGACTGCAGCCCATCGTTGCCATTGCATACAGACTTTTTGGAATCCTCGTAGCAGTAGACGAAACCAGTGAGAGGGCTCTTCCAAAGCTTTTGGCTCCATTGCTGGTAGAAGGGTGACTGATAATCCTCTGAGGACCATGTTTTAGCTTCTCGATCTCTGCATGACAGGAATCGCGATACTTACGACCATCGCCTTTGTATACCGGGGAAAGACCAAAGACTCCCTCAAAAGGAAACGCGTAGCCATATGAGGACACGTTGAAATCCATGTCCGACACTTGAACGACAATGTCGCTGGTGACAGAACCAATCTCAATGCTGTCGGAGCCATACTCGGCGTGCAAAGGATCCGTCATGAAGAAATGGTTCGGCTTCCACACACGATCCTTGTACTTTGACGACAAGTTCTTGAACGTGGACGAGTCTCGCGGATCCCAATACTTCTGGGTGGGAAACAGGCACGCCTCTGGGTCGTATTCACCGTAGCACTTGGGAGACACGATGAACTGGCTGATCCAGGTCCAGTCCACAAAGACGGGCAGCTGGACCTTTGGCGTGCCGAATTCTATCGTGGAGAGGAAGCCGCCCGTGGCCCAGCTCAGAGGCATATCGTACCTCCCTGCCTGGGTGCTCTTGGATGTGTTGCTGTATCGCGGGACGAGTCCCGGGCCAGCTTGGGCGCTGCTGAGCAGCAACGCGAAAGCGAATAACGAATAATCAAACATGGTATTTTTACGTCTGAATCTGCACGTATTTTTAGACTTGTTTTTGGATAAGAGCCGCATTGCATAAAGAAGCAACTTACTGTTGTGTGACGAGTTGGCAGACGCTGATGGGTTGGTTCATGCAGAGGAGCGGGCAACAATGACAGCCAATTTTCTAAAGATATACAAAAGCGTTGGTGCTGTCAACAAACAAGTTCGTTGGAAACGGAGGTCGTCCGTACCCTTCTTGTACTCACCTCCGTCTCCGTTCTTTCATCTTCCAGTTGATGCCGCAAGCTCCGAATCCCCCCTCCGCCTCCGCACCCTCGCGGAGAACAAGAACAGCCCTCTCTGCCGGGCTTATGCCCCAAGAACCCAAAGGGGACACAGCCTCCAGCTATTTGCGTCTCTCGGCACTTGCAACGCCCATCTGACAT
This sequence comes from Rugonectria rugulosa, assembly GCA_023509875.1. Classification (NCBI taxonomy): domain Eukaryota; kingdom Fungi; phylum Ascomycota; class Sordariomycetes; order Hypocreales; family Nectriaceae; genus Rugonectria; species Rugonectria rugulosa. The sequence goes on from JALNIO010000390.1 coordinate 28,040, forward strand.
CACTTTGCAGTGTGTGTGTCTTTTTGCTTGACTAAATTTGAACCTCACTTGGGCCGTATTCCGTATTGGGTTGTTATTGCTGCTGTCGTAGGCTTGCCAATCACGGAAGCTGGGGCATGGGAGAGTAAACCACCATCCATAATGCTGGGACAAGGGACAATCTTGTCTCCGGATTACTGCCTTGTCTGTCCCGTGAGGAGTGGGAGGTTTCCCCGTAGAAGAGTTGACAGCTCCCGATGCCATTATTCGCCTCTCAGAGCAGCGAACACTGCCGCCCCGACTACGATGTGGCCACGGACACTGAATTCGTGTCAACGGAGCGGTGCTGTTCTCTGGTGGACTTGCACCAAGATTGCGAAATGTAGAATACCGTCTATAATGTTCATTAATTCCATATAACTATTCAGATTATGACATTGGCCAAGAACCATTCCATCGCAACTCACAATCAACCTCGGGTCCAATACTGGTTGTTGGCCTCCATCTTTCTTTGCATCTCCTCGATAGGTTGAGCTCGCCAGGCTTGAAACAGACCGCCTTCTCCTCTGTCTCCCATCTACCTAATTCGTCTTGCATCGTTTCACTAACGAGCTGTCGAGTCACTCCACACTGTTCATAACAAACGTCGATCGAGATTCCAAGACTGGGATCATCGCATATACATACGTAAAGTATCTCCGACCCCAACGGAAGCAGTTGCTAGCGCTTCAATGTTCAAAGAAGAAATAATAATGACTGTATCTAGCTAGAATATCTAAATCGTTTCTCTCCCCGGTGGGTTGCAGGGTTTGCTAAAACTTACTCATGGAGGTCATCACCCTTCTCCAAGGCAATGAGGAATCCAGTCTCACGCCTTTCTTCATGGTCCACGCAATCTCAGGCATTGCACTCCCCTTCTTGCGTTTAGACTCCTTGGGAGATAATGACCGTCCAGTTTATGGCATCACGAACCACATGCATTGCCCCGGCAATGAAGATTTCGAGTACCCCTCCAGCCTCGACGAGCTTGCTAAAATCTATCTCAGAGAAATCCAGGAGATACAGCCCCGTGGCCCCTACCTGCTGGGAGGATGGTCCATGGGAGGCATGATTGCCATGTTCATGGCCCAGATTCTGCAGTCCCGCGGTGAAGAGGTTCTCAAGGTCATCATGATCGACTCGGCCAACCCCGAGGCGTTTCCGACCTTTTCCGATGCCGAAGAGCACAAGGCCTTTGCGAAGGCGACTTACACCAAGATCAGCCGGACACTCAACGGCGAGGAGCCTGTCGAGTGCGTCGAAGAGATGGCCATCGATGAGGAGAGAAGGGGCAGCGGTTTTTCGACAGTCTCTCGCCAGAGCACATGGAGCTCTACCGACTCGGGGGAAGGATTCCGCTCGCGAGCCTCGAGCGTCTTCGACTTTTACTCGCCCGAGACAGGGCCCGGAACACCCGCATCCCTACCCTGCAGCAGCGACGACGTGTCCGTGTGCGGTTCAGACGACGAGGACATACACAAGGAGGACCTGTGGGGAGACTACGACGACGACACGGAACTGCTCGGAGACCTCTTCCTGAACATCAACCTCCACGTCCACCAGGGAATCGGCCTCATCGCTGGAGTGATGCCTGGCGATCTCTTCCAGCCGGGGACGCACTCAGACTTTGACGTGCTGCTGGTCAAGTGCCGCTCGGAGCCCCTCGACGCGCGCCACCACGAGCACAATGCCTCGGGCGCCGAGTTCATCCAGTCGGTGATGAGGGAAAAGTGCATGCGGTGGGACGAGTCGCGGTTCCGGAGCTTCGAGAGCGTTGCATTCAGCGGCGATCACGACGGTGCCTTTGAGCCGCAGTATGTGGGGGAGTTAAGCTTGATCCTTCGGGTTGGGTTGGATGGCATCAGGTGAAAAGCGGGAGAAGGCCTGTTGCGTGTTGGTTATGGACGACTGCATTATTGTTTCTATCTGTTGGTTCGCGAGATACCAGATTCCCCTCCTTTCCTCAAGGTCGAGCAGCGCTCAAGCGACTTCATGTTGGTTTTGTTGATTTGTTGATTTATTTTGTATTTACTTGATGCCCATAGCACAAGAATAGCTGCATTGAAATACATTTTACATTGGAAGGATTTTAGCCAACGCATCAAGACCACGTGTACCAATTCTTGGTTTATGCTCTCTCTTCCCCTTACATTCGAGACAACTAATTATTATTGTCATTGCTGTTATCCGTGACGCCTTTGTTCAATGGCTACTGTTCGATTCCATGGTTGAGGTAGCTCCTGTGGTGCATTTGTCCAGCTGTCAGACAAATGCAGAACAACACCACACAACTCACCTCATGCACGCTGTACATCACACACACGCAAAACCCTGAACCTGGAATACTTCTCGAATCTCCTCCGAGCGGGGAACAAGCTCCTCCGTCCAATTTCGTCAGTCTTGTCAGCACCTAGACCATGTGCTTGACACCGCCTGTCTCATATTAGTAGCGTGCTTGGCTCTCCGAACAACCACGGCATATAGCGCATATCCCCCATATAGTCCCCCTTATTAGCTGACGTACGCATCAAATATGTGGCTGTTTGTTTATGTTTCCATATTAAAACTGCCCAAGATTGGTCCGTTTTGAGTGGCTTGACCGACTCCAAGTGTGACATCATACCCCCGAAGCCTGATGCCGCCATGTTCGGCGTCGTGTGCCCAATGTTCTGTTCCGGTAGATTGCACGTCTCAATGAACAATCAGATATTCAATAGGTAAGATAATTGTAAAGAATTTTATACGTCGGCTCCATAAAGATACTCTCTAGATGATAAACAAAAGAAATACGCCTTCACTCCCCAGTTACGCTTGCATCTCCCCAATAATACCTCCTTCACAAACTAGAATAGCCCTTATTCCACCCTCCGGACCCTAATGTTTACATCTCCCTTCAACCACGGTGACCCAATCTTTCCGAAATCAAGATCGTCAAAGTCCGTCTTTAGCGGAACCTCGGGACTCGCCCACTCCACGTCAAAGTGTCTGAGCAGTGTCGTCAGTGTCCGTGACACCATAATATTGGCCATCTTCTCTCCCACGCAGCGGTGGCTGCCGGACCCGAACGGGAGAAACCTAGTGCCCGCCTCGGAGCGGTTCTCGATGTGCAGCAGCTCTCCTGACTCGCTGATCCAGCGCTCAGGGTCCCAGTCGTCGGGGTTGGGGAAGTTGACTGGGTCGTGATGCGTCGAGTAAGGGCTGATGGATACAATGGAGCCCTTTGGCACTGTGATATTGGTTGTAGGGATCACCACCTCCTTTTTGGCGAGCCTGAGCATCTGGAACCCCGAGTACAGGCGAGAGCTTTCTCGGATGCACGCTTGCAGAAGAACGCAGTCCTCGTCAGGCCGAGATCGAAGCTCCGTAGTTACACGCTTGAGTGTCTCCGGGTGACGTAGTAACTTGCAACAATTAGCTCCGTATGTCGATGGAAGGAGAGGCACATACAGAGAGCAGAGGCCAGCTGATACTGGCGGCTGTGCTGGTGTGAGCTGCAAACATGAGCAACGTGTGGTGGCTGGGCATCAAGTCGCTGAGCACTGCAGTCGACTTGTCCGCCATGGTAAACGAAATGTAGTCAGGCAATACCCTTGAGGGATCAATGCCGTTGATGTCTCGCTGCTCGAGTCGCTCAAGAAATATCTCCTTGATGCGCTCGCGTGCCTGCTTCAACCGTCGTGCTGGGGGGTGAGGAATCCAGTCTGGTAGAATAAAAGAGAGAATACTTCCAATATCGGCTTCCATGGCATGCAGCAGATCCACCAGCTCTTCCATATTGTGATCGTAAAAGTCCTGGCCCATTAGGGTTCTCACAATGATCTTGTGGACAAGGAACGAGATGGAGCCAAAGAGAGGAACTTGGTCCTGGGCGTGCCACTCACATGCAGCTTTGTGCGTCTCTTGGGTGGAAATGGAGCTCGTGTAGACCTGAGCAGCGCTGCGGTTGACATATCTGCTTACGGAAGAAAGCAGAATCCTGTAATAGTTCCAGTATCCCTGATCAAGGATCTTGTTCAAGAAGATGCCCTATCGAGTTGTCAGCCGCGTCCGGCGTCGTAGCAAGGACATGCAAGCATACCATGCCACCTGTAAAGGACCAGACATCTTCCTTGGTTTCGAGATAGACCTTGTTGAGAGCGTTGCCGCGAAGCCATACTGTATAAACCGTCAAGATTTGAAGACTGAAGATGTCACCGCACTGGGTAGTAGCCTTCCTGATCAGCTCGACCGGCTTTGTCGCGTAGTCGAGGGCATCACCAAGGAAGGAGAACCGGCCATCGCCCTTGTACTGAGGGACCTTGGGATTGAAGTTGCTCGTAAGGTAAGCAAAGATTAGCCCGATTAATAGGAAGCTCGATTGTAGAAGGGACATTGTGAGTGGCAGCTGTGATACTTGTCGAAACGCCAAACCTAGAAAGTGGACGTCAGGGCCTTGAGTCAGGTGGGCCTATATGGAGGAAAGAACCTCTGTATAATGTAATTAATGAGTACAAGTGTTTTCGTATTCGAGAGAGACTGTCGATCAAGTGTCGGTGGCGGGTTCATGAGTTTATTTGATTGTTGATGGGCACGAGACCAGTCCCCGACGCGCGACGCCGGCGATGACATTTGCCACCGAGCAAAAGTTACAATAATACCAAAGGTCCCCGTTCAGATGCCAATAGGAGAAGTAATGCTTGAAACTAATCTGGCTTGCAACAGGCTGGGGCCCAGTGACCGACCTTTCCGTTGGGGCTCGGAACACATCCGACTAACACGCGGCGGTGTACGTACCGTTCATGCAAACTTGGACTTCAAACGAACAATACTGACTTTTCGACAAATATGTTCATTTTAATGTTCAGGTATCTTGGCAAATCCTAGAGTCTTCTCGAGCTGGGCATACGTTGACAAAAGCATGTTGTGACAAGATCGTCTTGGTTGCCAAGGAGAGGATTGAGGCTTGTTGCTGATGCTGCGTTCCTGAGGTCCATTTTGCCAAGGACGAGTACAAAGATGCTCAAAATTTGATGATACGCAAGTTTTGTGAACAGACATGACATTGGGCTTACGTGGGAGTCGTGGCTTGATGTCGGAGAGGCTTGTTCGGGACCTTGCTGCAGCCAAATTTACCAGCAAGAACACCAACAAGGCTCCAAAAGTCAGCCTCAGCCTGACTCCATGACAAAGGACGAATTTAGACGAGTAATAATATCCCTGAATTCATGTACTTCTCCATGCTAGTGGCTTATGTAATGCCTTGCGTCGAGATCTGGGCTCTCCCCTTGATGTAAACAAGCAGCACCGATGGCGCGCACGCATGTAGTGAACTTCGGATATTGTCATGGATACTCTCAATAGAGTCTTTAAATCATCTCCATAATCTCCAAGAACTAGAGATTGTAGAGCCTCGTTCTTCGTAAGTCTTGGCGAACTCGAATCTGCATCAACATGAAGACTTGGATCGAGTTGACCTCAAGAGAGAAAGGCATGATGCCCTTTTTCAACGGCAGAATCATTACGTCCAATATCATATGAGCCCAAGATCTCAAGGTATAATTCCAATAGATAAAAACTCCCTGGAATGTCCTGCTTCAGACCTCACAGCCGACTTGTCTTGTTCAAGTGCCCTCTGCCACCTCCAGGCTGCCTTCCTCTCCCCCCACTAACACTGGCTTCCTGAGGCAAACAACGACAGCCTTACCTCCTTCCCCTGAACATATCTGATCAACCCGCACGCTCATTTCCCTATCAGTACGTACCAGTCCGATCGTTTCGCGGGGTAGCTGCCCCGCTCGAGCTCACTTATCAAACATCTCTTCAGCAACCGGCACGCTCGTGTCATTTACAACCTCACAACACCAAACCCTTGGTAGCCCTTCACTCTTTTTGAACAACTCCCTCCTTGGATCATCACAAAAACATCCTTGAATCTACATTCTATCATCATGGAGCGATCGAATGATCCTCCTCGCCCTTCTAGCGACACTGCGAGGTCTAGCATCTCCCTCGCCTCTCTCTCTCCAGCCATCTCTCGAATCATCGCCTTCATCGTCCCTCGCGAAATCTCTGATCTTCCTCTCTCTTTTCGATGCGTCAGAGAACGATCTACTACTGAACAAAACACTCTCTTTTCCGAGGCTGATGAGCAAGGCGAAGAATCCTCTCGTGAAACAGGCGACATCAAAGTCCCTGATGGAGGCATTCGCGCTTGGCTTGTTGTTTTGGGTGGTTTCTTGAGCTTTACAACTTCTTTTGGTACGCGGTTTTCCTTCCAACTCGCGATCGACCTTCGCACCATGGAAATGCAATAGATCGCACTGGTACTAACACTTGCAGGTCTCATGAATGCATTCGGAATCTTCCAAGCTTTTTATGCTCAGGATTTCTTGAGCCACAAGTCTGCTTCTGCCATCTCTTGGATTGGAAGTGTTCAGGTATGTTCCCCAACCCAAAGTGATTCTCCAAGCCAAGAGCAGTGTTGACCATCTTTCCAGCTCTTCTTGATGTTCATCGGAGGTCCTCTCGTCGGTCCTGCTTTCGACCGATGGGGTGCTCGCCCTGTTATGATGACTGGAACAACTATTTTCTGCCTGTCATTCATTTCGACCTGGAACTCCACCAAATATGTCCATATCCTTCTATCTCAGGGCTTTCTTTTTGGTATTAGAAATGCCATTTTGTAGGTTTATCCTGAGCATTCTGAATGTTCTGTTTGCTAATAGCGAAACAGGTACTACCCCGCTACGAGTGCAATTGCTGAATGGTTCGACAAACGCCAAAGTCTTGCCCTCGGGACCGCCCTCTCTGGTTCCGCCATTGGTGGTATCATTTGGCCCATCTTTCTCAACAAGTCCTTGACTCAACATGGCTTTGCCCGGACCAACCGAGATCTGCTTTTCATCTCCCTGCCTGTCCTACTCCTTTCTTGCCTACTAGTCAAGGAACGAAAGAATACCTCAGGCCACGACAACCATGGACACCAACTTCGCTTGCCACGAAGACTTCGACTCTCCAGAGAGGTTTTCCAACCTGATTTCATTACTCTATGCGTCGCCATGTTCTTCATCGTTGCTGGCATGGTTATTCCTTTCAACTGGATCGCAGATCTCGCCGCAAGCCAGGGATATACCCAATCCATCTCTCACAACCTCCTTTCTATTTGCTATGCGGGATCGACAGTTGGAAGAATTCTAATGAGCTGGGCCGGAGACAAGTTTGGGAGGTAAGTTATGCGGTCCTCGACGGCCTTCACACGCTTACTCATGTTCTTCAGGTTCAATACCCTCTTCTTCATAACCATCGGTGTTTCTACCTTGACCTATTCCTGGTTGTTGGTTCACGCTCTGGCAGCACACATAACTTTTGTCGCCCTTTACGGAATCTTCACTGGTGCCATCATGTCTCTGGGCTCTTCTTGCGTTGCCCAAACAACCAAAGACATGGGACACATCGGACTTCGTATTGGCATCATGATGGCAGCTTGCTCTCCAGGCAGCCTTGTCGGAATTCCGACCAGTGGGATTCTCCTTGCCAAATTTGGATGGCACCCTGTATACCTCTTTTCTGCCTCTATGACGGCTTTTGGAGGTCTCGTCTTCCTCGGGGCCCGCTGGCTTTCAGTCCGCCGTTGGCTGGCAATCGTTTGAGCAACTTTTTGGTTATCTCAGCTGAGATCTGCCAAGACACATAAACAGCGAGAATCATGTTTGGCTTCTGAACTACATCTCAAGTGTCTGGACTGTTTTTAAAGCAAACGTTGAAGTCTCTACTTGACTTACAACGGATGGTCGTGAATGACTGAACCAACACTACTCATTCACCACACCACGATGGATCGACATCTTCCGTCGATCATGGTAAGCATGGCTTACACGAATGGGGTCTATGAGACTACCTGTGTTGTGGATTAATCTGTATTGGATGGCAACGGGAACGTTGGAATGGGAGACATGAGCTTCGAGGTTTCCGGGGTTGGATGAATATGGATGGTCCAGATAGCTGTGTCAGGCTTCCTCAATTCTGTACACTAGCAATAGCTGCATATGCAGCATAAATACTAAACATCAATTGGATCATACCCAAATTAAGCTTTTATCCTCTTGTTTCCTTCACTGTGAAGGATTGTGACAATGTGTCATGGGTCGTTACAAAGTAATTAAGAAGGGACGTAGACGCAAGCACGAGCACGAGCACAGGCAGGAGGGAAGCATGGGGATTGTCCGGATGG
>JALNIO010000391.1:0-14943 GCA_023509875.1 Rugonectria rugulosa
CTATAAACCCCTGGTGCCAAACCAACTTGGGCCGTTTGCCCTCCCGGGGGGGGGGGGTAACATTGAACGAGATTGTCGGAAAGTCAGCGGCGCAAAAAGATAGCCACCTAATTGTGTGGCTAGAGTCGGGAATTGTGCCTAGTGACTTGGCCTGCTGCCTTTCATACCCAGTTGTCAAACGACAGCGAAGCTTGCATTGCATATTCGTTGTCATCCTGAGTCCGTGCCGTGCAGACTGCTTACTTGTGCCATCTACGTGTCAGCCGCCCATTCAAAACTGAAGACCTATGATGCCATATTGCAGATAAGGGGGGATACGAAGTATAGGCTAAGCCGCGCCCGCAGTTGTGTCAAAAAGTGCCCGAGTAAGAGTTTAACCTGATATATATATATACAGGGCGACCGGGCCCCTTGGGCTTACATCCACTGGTAAGTAGGTAATCATTTCGACATTGTCCTGCTAAATTGGTCACAACTTTTCTCATTTCATCATTTTGACTTCATTGTGCCGTCATTGGTCACTATCTCAATGTATTTTGACTACCGAGATATCCCACTCAACACACAAGAAATCAGGCTCCTACGTATATTGCCTGGCAACTTGTATGACCCTATTCAGCTTGATCTCGAACCGTACAAGATTAGACAATGCCCGAGATATTTTGCATTATCCTACGTATGGGGATCTGAGGAGAATTCTCTGGAAGTCCTTGTCAACAAGAAACGATTCGAAGTGCAGCAAAATCTAGGGAGAGCTTTGGAGCAATTGCAACGGTTTCAATCAGACGCAAGCCCAAGTCCGTTTGACGAGGAAATGTGTTACTTGTGGATAGACGCTATCTGCATAAACCAAGATGATGCGACGGAGAAAGGCCACCAAGTCCGCTTGATGGGTGACATATTCCGCCGAGCGACCCATACCATAGCTTGGCTCGGTCATGAAGAGTCAGCAACACTCAGTGAGGCTATAAACTATCTCAGGCGCTACAGTCAGTCCCGGCCCGGGTTGTATCCGTCAAGTTCTGAGTGGTCGTTGATCAAGGCACTTGGCAGCGACCCATATTTTGAGCGCATGTGGATAGTGCAAGAGGTTGTCCTATCCACGAAGCTGACCTTTGTCTATGGATCATCCGGCTGCTCATGGGACAATCTTATCGATTTTTACCAATGCTACTTCTTCTGGGACAAACCCGAACTCAGATTGTGCGACTCGCTTATTGAGACTAAACTTCAGTTCAACGATGGGTGGAGACGTTACGACCCTCAAACTTCTATAGTACGCATGATCGGTGTTGCCGAGAACAGACTCTGCCGCGACTACCACGACAGAATGTATTCTCTACTGGGAATTCGGCCTCCGAGTCCAGGCTTGGCCGATTTCAAGATCGACTACGGAATTTCTTACGAGGAGTATATGATTCTCATTGAAAGGCTTTTGCATTCAGGCTGCGAGGAACACTACAGTCCCGCCTATGCTATTTATATACGTTCGGCGTTCGCACCGCAGTTACCATTGGCAATACATGGAAGAGTCGCATGGTATTGGAACGTCAGCGAAGTATTACATAACTTGAGTCGCAACGTGATAGGAGGGTTCGATAGGTTGAGTACCATCAATACCGGGAAAGAGTGTACTCTGCTTTTCCAAATGATCTGCTGGGCTGTCAACGGATATGGCATTGATCTTTTCTCGGCTACGAGGAAAGCAGATGATTTGAATCCAGCTGTACTTGGCACAGAAAGGTCATATACAAAGATGACGGCACAACCTAGGGACAAATACCCTTGGGGGTGCCATTTTACGCAAGATTGGATCTACTGTACTGGTCCACGCTCATACCATCTCAAGTTGCAACTTCAGCCGGGGCTTCCTTACGACTTGCCTCGCCATTACAGAATGACAGAGGACGAGAGTGTAGAATGCCGAAAACTACTCAAGAAATTCAATGGAGATGTTCAGCTACTCCTAGCGATGGGACGACGCGTCGCTGGAACGAAAAGCGAAGCAACAATGGATTCCGATACAACCACAGCAACAAACCTTCCAGTTGAAGTGAAGTGGGCGGCTTTTGCGAATCTCTTGGCCTGCCTCATCCAGGAAAAAATCGGCAACAGCCCGCGCAGTCGCACTTCAAAGCTTGCAGGGTTTCTTGAGGATGACGATCCGAAAAGCACAGATCTCAGCAGTTTCCTTTTACAGTCACTGTTTGGCAGATATAGCATCAGGGTTGATGAAAAGCACAGCACGCAAGACTCTGAGCCGCCCACAGGATTTGAGTCTCTCAAGTCGATCGAGGTCATTGAAAAGGTCAATGACGAAGGCAGTCCAAAGCCAGTTGAGAAGGTGTGGGTGGCTTCGCTTTTGATTCAAAATTCTCAGCCAGAAGCCTGACTGAACATGACAATGAGCTGCCGACCAGGTGAACCCAGAGTTCATTGATGGCAATTTGTGCAATGGGGGATCGTCGTTACCCTCCAAGCTCAAAGTAAGGAGATTCATGGTTTAATGAATTACTAACTAGGTATTCCGATCCATCAGAAGCCGGGATGTGGTTGTCTTCTCGTCAATAGTTTTTGCTGTTTAACCCTTGTCCATTTTCTCCGGAATCAATTGTCGTAGACTCCCATAAGAATGAGAAGTTATGATGCATGGGGCTATGAAGTGAACACGATCCTCAGTCCTTACCATTTGTCCCCATGTCATGTTTCTTTATCCGCCCACTCTGCTCTTGTTACCCGTCCTTCATACCCCTGCACTCCATAACCACAGAGATGACCAAAGCCCCCTTTACGTATAACCACTAACTCCGCAAGTCCAGCAATCTGCATCCCACAGCCAAATGCCCGATCCCGGATCAGGTACATGGCTATCGTTGGCAGTAAAATCGTAGATTAGGCATCTCTCGGTGCTAGGCTCCCACGTGAATGACTTGCAAGGTGACGGTTTCCGAGGATCAGCGCACAGTTCCCAGCAGGCATAAGGGTAGTCGATGCCCTCTCCAGTGCCGCGAGGTGCGAGGTCATCTCCGCCTCTCCATTTCGCCTCAACCTCACACACAGAAGTGGGCGACAGGCAGGTCGGCGTCGGAGTCGCCGTGGGAACAGTCTCGGTGGGAGTTTCGCCGCAGTCCCAGCACTCCTTGTCCCAGATATATTCACCGACGCCCGTTTCTTTGGTTGCGACGTCTTGAGCAGGTGCACTGTGAATCCAGCACGTTCCGCCATCAGACCAAGTGAAGGATTCGCAATCTCCCCATCTGCGAGGCAGGTTGCAAAAGTCATAACACTGGTGGGCAGTGTCGACGTTGAGCCTGCGTCCAAAGTAGCCGCCACGGCCCCAGGAAGCTTCAACCCCGCACCAGAGATCAGAGGAAGAACAGGATGAAGTCGGTGTGGCCGGGGGCAAAGAGTAAGTGGCTGCGGCCGAGAGCGCCGGAAAGACACTGTCTGGCAAAAGAGCTAGTGCTGCCACAATTTTGATGAGTTTGTTTCCCGCCATGTTAGTCGATGAAGTTACAAGAACAAGAGCCAACTTTAGGTGGAATTAAGTGCTTGCCCTTTATATTTGTGAGAAGGCTGACTGAGCTGATTTGGGCAAGGTCAGTCACTCTCCCATAGTATTGTCTGTCGACGGCGCAGAGCTTTAGGTGGCAAACTTGTAGACCATGAAGGCATAAGACCAAGTACGTAAAATCTTCGAGTAAGATTCGTATTCACTTATTTATTTATATCTCACTCTGACGTCTGCGGTATATTCTGTCCCCCGTTTGAGGAGGCCTGCATATGCAGCGCACTTCGTATTGTTCCTTTGCAGAACTCGCGCCTTGGCACCGTGTCAGCTCGGCTCATCTATTAGTCCATGACGATTACAGGCGCTCAGAGATCGAGCTATTATTCTCAATATGAACTGACAATCCACTATGCACAACTGTTGTGACTGCTAGTAATGACTGCTTATGCCGTTGAATACTGGGTAATGATGGTTGGCAGATGAGCAGATCTACGGCTTTCGAGCAATTATCTAGAGGGTCAATTCACTGATCAAGGAGCGATATTCATGGTTCGTCACTTATCACAGTAAAACTCTCGAAACCTCTCAGTCTCTCAGTCTTCTTCGCATTATCCTGACAACTCTATGCTCAATGGCTTCTTTGCCTTCTTTTACTACTGCTCCTTCTCCTAAGCCTCTTTGGTGGTGATGCGGGCGGGCCGCGCCCTCAGTGAGGAGCTTGGCACGGAGGTGTGAGAGCCGAAAATAACTGGCTCGATACCTAGCAACACGGACCGTGGTCGTGACCGAAGTCGTAGCTGTAGCCGTTACTGTAGTGGTTGTAATAGTAGTATGTCGGCGGGCCGCCAAACGGCCTCTTCGCTGGGGACGCCCAACGCACAAGAGACGATGCCGACCCAAAGACCCATGTGGCCGGTTGTTAAAAAGCTTTGTGAGCAGATGTTCCTTCTCCATCACGGCTACCGGTGTCATCATCGTCGCCGTCTTCGTCATCGTCAAGAACTTAGTGACGGTCTCCTTTGTTATGGTAGTGGTTGTGGTGGTCGTGGCGGTACTGGTGGTAGTGGTGATAGTAATGAGGAGGGGGGCAGTGGCAGAGGCACGCTGGGAGTCAAAAAGCTCCAGGGGACGAAACTCGACTCCATACCAGTCGGCACGGGGGTCATCATCGTCGTCATTATCGCTGCTGCTGTCGCTGTTGTTCGCTGTTGTTGGGGCGGCGAGGGGAGGAGGGAGGCAGAGGAGATGGGGAGGTGGAGGATGATGATGATGAGGTGGTGGTGATTGGTGTTGATGGTGGTATGACTACTGCTGCTGCCGTGAGTGCAAGTGTGAATGTGCTTGAAAGATTAATATCTTCTGTAGCTAAACATTCCCAATTACTGACCAGCTGTTGATGTTTTGTATTGTGGCGTAAAAGCCGGTGGTCCCGAGATGCTATAATAAGAATACAAACAGTCCCTTGAAACGACAAAGCAACAACTGTACTTGTATTACTAAATTCTTTGCCAGGCGATTCCTGGAGAACCGGGCCAGGGAGATGTCGCCCGAAAGGGCACTCGTGGCATGGCGACGGGCAGCATCGTGTTCGGCACGAGAGCATGATAGTTTGCTGCGAGAGCAACACTGTGCAAAGGTAGGGTTGAATGATGATAGAGACTCATGGGAGAAGCTTGCTTTTGTTCTCCGCTGGTGTTTAAATTCACTACTTCCCTCATTAGTATTCTGAGGTACTCCCGTTTGATGAATACGGAAGGTGTTGCTTGGGTTACCTTTCTCTTACTGAAGTCGATACGGTCGAGACGATCGAGCGACGAAGGCAAGAGTAACCAATTTATATTTTCGAGGCAGTATTGTGAGCGGTACGGCATCATACTCACGCGGACAATTACATTCTGAGATTTACGGACCATCTCCCTTATGCTTTATCATATCGTGTAACTTACCTATTCCAAACGTTGCTATCTACTTGTAATGTTTGTCATGTGTTGAAAGAGCCTTGTAACTCCTATCCAATGGTAAATCCCCCTTGACATTTCGTAGGAAGAGAAATTCTTGAGTACTTCCATCACATCCTTCGCCCTTGCCTTCCAATTGCCGGGAAATGTGGAAGACTGAATGCAGGGGTGGTTTAAATTTGACCTTGCTGGTCACTTGGCAGATTTCGTGGCCCAAGCAACCGAGGATCCCGCAATACTGCTACCTTTCCGATCTTTGGAAGGAGATATGAGACCGAATCTACACGACTAGATTCGAGAAAGGGCTACCTTAAGTGAGACACAGAGAGCCCGTTCTGACTTTTGTGTTGATGGTCATGTCAGAGGGACCCAAGTCCAAGTTCATTTCGTGATGATATCAAGATGTCCCTGACAACAGTAAGAGGCGAAGAATTGTACCAACTTCGTCATAATTGACACCAAGTTTTGATAATTAAACTATATATGACGTAGCATACAGGCAAAGTGAGTTTTGGTCTGTTGATAAGAGGTATCTGTGATGATCATGGGCGCGCAACGGATGCTTTTTTAGGCGGCTGCCAAAGAAGCCTCGTACATGTAATCCACGTGCAGAGTCACAAGCTCATAGTCAAACTTCGACGTCTCCCTTTGATGATATTAGTAAGGCGATTTTTGTCTTCTTAAAGTCTGCCAAGTTCAGAGTAGAGTGTTGCTTCATGTCTCTACTATGCCTGGCCTGTGTGATGATAATGTGAATACAATAGGACGCTAGGTCTTCCTCCTATATATTACCCCTCGGGGCCACGCAGGCAGTAATTCCAGTCAATGTGGGTATAGTTACTGCTTAAGGTTACAATGAACATCGCGCGGAGCCACCGGATTGTCGTTTGTGCATGTCGGCTGGGTGAGACTCAGCCGACTCGTTGGAGCTTTCTCTCAAGGGATCGTATCAATGCATATTTCCTACCAACATTCCTCTATAGGTTCCGCCGACAAGCTAAGTAAAAGACGATCAGCTCCTGTCTGCACGAATCACCACCCGCCTCCATCCACATTCGGTCTTTGCCCCTTGTCTAAAGATGTCGTGTTGATGCCTCGGCGGTATGATGCTTCCGAATCACTCCCAGTTTGCTCTATCTGGATCTCTGTTGTCACTTTGATAATGCGCCTCGTGCTATCATCGTCTCGTTCTTGGTGGTCGTCGTCTTCCATGGCCGCGGCCTCGGGATCCAGCGTTGCCATGCGGTTCCTCGAGCCTCTTATTCTTCCAATCGTCACGAGGTCGGTGGCGCCTGATTCGTCGTACTCTTGAGTGCTCTGGTTTTTGGATAGGTTCTTAAAGAATGCCCTCAAGGATGGAAGAGAGCCGGCAATGATCCCAACCCCACACTCTACCACCGTCCACAGTATGATGTTTGCCACGTTATCTGTCGGTAACGCGTGTGAGCTTCGCTTAGATCTTGTAGATGACGTGTATCGCGCTGGTAGGAATTCGACTTACGGACGAAATCGTGGGGTTTTAGGTAGGCACTTGAGTAAGGAACGCGGACGATGCTTGCAATCGAGGCACTGTACGTGGCAGTTTGTCAGTCCATGGCCCTGAGAATCTGCTGACATCGCATCGGGGGAATTCCAAGTAGGGCATCACAAACTCACAGAACTCCTAGCCCCATGATGAACTGTGCATACACCTTCAACTTGTGTCTCATCTGAAGCTTTCGGATCAGAAACATTGGAATGATTGCAACAGTAAAATCGGTAATGACATTGGTCACCGAAGCTAGATAGGTCAGAACCGTAGGGAGAACCTTGTTCAAACAAGTTCCTTTTGACGAGTCCCAGAATGCTTCAACTGGGCGACATTGGACCAAGATAACAACGATACCTGCCGAGCTCATTGCGACAGAGAGCGCAATGAGACCCTTGAGTAGTAACACGTAGACTCGTTCCTTAGCGATGCGCAGCATGGTGGCGCATATGCTGGATTTCACAAACACCAAAGTTACGGCATAGAATAGTTGCCAGAGGAGGACAAACTGTTTCAGGTTAGGGAGTTGACATGTTAGCTGCTTGCTTGCGGTGGTTGAGACGAACCTTCATGGCCTCCTTGACCTGGGCAGAGTCCAGCTCATCCCTCTGCATACCAACGCCGCGGTAGTTTCCGAGCATGGCAATGATGTTGTGAACCATGTATGCTACCTTTCGTTGCCCTATGTTAATTTGAAGTGGCACAAGCCGGAGCTAGAAAACCCACCCATCCAACGCAAATGAGGGAGTCATCAATCCCGAAGCACTGATTCCTCCATCGAATGTACGCTCGCATCGCGACTATGACGGAACACAGAACCGAGAGAATCAGGGTCGTGATAAAACTCGCGAGGGCCAGCCCCGTGGGCTGAACCGGATACCAACTAGAGTCGTTCCGTCGGTTTATCATGATGGTTGGCGGCAAAGGTTTCCATGTTCAAGTAGAGCAGAAACTGACTCCTGCGTCGTACATTAGGTCTGTCCGCTCCTTTCTTTCGGATCCAGAGTGGACGTGGTGCCTGAAAACTCAAAGGATCTTTGTCCCTGATTCCGAAAAGAGTTTTCGGATCCAAACCAGTTGATTGATGAGCATGGGCTGCAGCAACCCCTTGGATCCTCGACTCCTACGCGCTGCGACATTGTCAAGGGTAACGTCCTTTGGCGAGCTGGCAGACGAACCCCCGCAAACTTCCAAATAACCGAAAGCGAGGCATTCTTGGCCTTTTATTGGAGAGAACATACGGAGTACGACTCGTATTATGAATGCACACGAAACCAACACCGATGCTCCTCCACCGATCCCTTCCACTTGTGTGTGAGGGGATAAAATGAGACGATACTTGCAGTGCTGTTGGTTGTTAGTTCATCACCCTTGGCCGGGGCCAACCAATAAACACTCCCTTGGCGTAGCATCGGGATCCTCCCAAGACGGGAAACCAATCCTCTTGGGTAAATGAATCTGGGGGGCCAATAGGTCCCAGACTGAAGTTGTCTTCCGCGTATGAATCCGGAGACGATGCTAGTAAGGGTCCCTCAGAAGCTGCAGGGGCCGCCATCCGCAAGGGTTGAGGGAGCGGTGGTTGGTTCCGTCCGGGGCCGTCCTCAATCTCGGACCTGGCCATAAATAGAGGCCGACGATTTGAGAGGTAGTGTTGCTTTTGCTTCATTTCAAGTGTCCTTCCCCACTGCTTTCACTGCTTGCAAAGTTAAAACCATGGCCTACAACGTAAAGGATCGGTTTGCAATTGTCACTGGTGCCGGTTCAGGTCAGTCCTCCTGAGAAGTTGAGTCGTGACTTTTCTGGCTCATACTGAAATCTCTCCAGGTATCAGTCATGCCTTTACTCGCCTCCTGCTCGATGCGGGGAGCTCCGTAGTGATTGCAGATGTGCGTCTACGTCCTGAAGCTGAAGCCACCATCAAGGAGTACCCTCATCCCGCCACGGAGCCTGGCAAGCCTTCCGCCATCTTTGTCAAGACAGACGTGTCGGACTGGACCCAGATATCTGCGCTCTGGGCCAAGGCCCTCGAGACATTCGGTCGTATTGACATCGTCGTCAATGGCGCCGGGATCTATGAACCCCCGTCCAGTTCGTTTTGGAATCTACCTGGTGTCTCTTCTGTCGCGGAGGATGCAGTGGATGCCCAGATTGGCCAATACAAGAGTTTTGCCGTGAACACGGTTGGCCCAATTCGACTGGCTCAGATCGCAGTGGATTACTGGCAGCAGCACCCCGACATGCAAGGAAACATTCTGTTCCTCGCAAGCATGGGCGGTTACATGCACAGCGTCCAAACTCCCCTGTACTTCTCCAGCAAGGCGGCCATTGTCAGTTTCGTCAAGTGCCTGGGTCCGTTGAAGCAGACCCTCGGCATTCGCAATGCTGCCGTTTGCCCTGGCCCAGCTTTTGTATATTTCCCAATAAACATATGCTTCATGTCATTCGAATACTAATGATTGCAACAGACACCCATCTTCGAACAGGATTATTGCAAAGATAGACTCCAGCCGGGGGATATTGCTCTCACCCCTGAGCAAGTCGCAGAACTTATGCTACGTGTATTGCAAGAGGAACAGTACGGCGACGGCAACATTGTCGAGATTTTAAAGGTTGGTTCCAAAGAGGACCAGTCTGTCCATGTGCGCGAAGTGGTCCTCGAGTCGTTATATCCCACAGTTGGTCCGCTTGATGCTGGCACTCGGGCGATGGCAGAGACACAGAAGTTTCTTGGGAGCTTGAAGGAGACGGGACTACGGCAATGAGCCAATACGATTTGTTAATAGAGGTTGTTGAGTAAAACATTTATATAGTGTCCATCGTAGTCTTGGAAGCGCTGTGTACTCGTGTCTATTGGCATTCGTGATTGTTCTCTTGGGTATGCCATAAAACAGACCGCAAGAGAATTTACCAATCTCCCAAGCCTTTCGGGCCGCTTCCCTGGCTCTGGGTCAAGAATTCATCGAAATACTGATTAGTATAATACAGTATATAGCCTAATGTAGAGAAGGCAATCCAGAGGCGGGTGTAGGTAGCTATAGGGTCTAAACCAGACTATTCTTTTTAGCAATAAGTAGACCCAAAAGGCTCAAGTCAAATTTGAGACGCCCATTCATGAAAAGATATTTCTTTAGCTCATACAATAAAAATCGTTTTATACATAAAGCTCAATTAACATGGACAACTACTTCTAAGTTAATATCGATGGCTGAACTACGCATCGGACAAGTACTTCTGCAACACATCCAAGGGAAGTTCTTGACCAACATAATGTGGCACGCGCTCAAACATCTCCCACGAAGCATGCTTGAGTAAATGAATCTGATCCTTGACCCAGGGCTCAACGTCCTCGCGGCTCAGCGTCTCCCCATTCTCTTCGCGCTCATTGATCCGCTTGATCGCGAGATCACACCGTTCGCGCAGTCGCCAGAGCTTCTGAGACAAGATGGCATTCCTCGCCTTGATCAGGCTGTCACATTTGGGATTAAAACTCCTGAGAGTCGTGGCGGTGTCGTCTGCATCGGGGTCCAGGAAGCTGTAGCTGTTGACCAAGCTCAGACGCTCGCCGCAGTTCTGGACTCGCACAGCAGAATGCTGAAGGTATCCGCCAGTCATCATGACAGCGCCACCGACAGAAGCACCACGGGTCTTGGTCATTTGTCCATTGCCCATCCTGATGACGGTCTCGCCACCTATCATGGTAGACGTGTCGCTCAACATCAAAACAAGGACAGCGGGAGCCATGTCTTTGTGCCACATATCGAGGATCTCTTCGTCTTCAGGGTTCGGCTTCGTCGTCTGGGGCTTCGGCTCCATAGGCAACTCGGGCAACTCGTAGGGGCTACTGACACTGTCTTCTCCAAGTTGGACGTTGATGTAGCCCAGGGCTATCTCACCAGTCTGCAATGTCAGGGCGTGCCCATAAGCACTGTTGATGGTGGCTTGAGTAACGGGGTGATTCCATGCCTGTTTCATGAATGTGCCGTCCTATGTGCATTATTAGGGACTGTCCCCTTCCTTTCTCAATCATAAGATTTGACCTACCCCTTTAACGTTGCCATGCCCACGAATAATACAGTACTCTTTTTCTCCATATGTGCTCATGTATTTATCAAGAAACGAACGGCGGAAAACTTCTCGACGAATCATCCGAATGCCCTCCGCAGAGAACAACTGGAAAGGCTCGGTATAGCACATATCAGGGCATCCCTTGGGCACAGGCAGCCCCAGCTCGGTAAATGTGTGGCGGGCAGCAGGGGGCTGGTAGTTGAGATGAATAGCCGGGTCAAAGGGCGGGATAGTCAACTCCTCCTCGACCTTGTCAAAGGTAATAGGGTTCGCCTCGTGAACCGCAGGCAATTGTTCTTGGGTAGAAACAGCCGCCATTTCAATGCTTTCAAGGCAAATAGTGAAAAGAGTCAAGATAGACTAAGTAGTGGAAAGGCCAAGACGTAGAGTTAAAATCGAAGGCTTGCTATCTGTAACACATAGCAGATGAAAATCTAAAGGGTTTCGAGTGCTATTTAAGTCCCAGATCCAGCATAGATACGGCATCACAACCGCCAAGAAAATAAAGTCATTGACGCAGATAACCTGCAACAAACGCTCAGAACAAGACATTCAGTTCTCATCGGCTGGACCGAAATCGGCATGTACACGCTGGGCTGCCTTATAAATGCGGCCTTGTTCCTTTTCTTTCTTTTTTGGGCAAAACTATGCCGTGAGGCAAGGCGCAGCAAAACATAGCAACGCGCCCTACGGGGAGGAGTATACGGGAAGGGAAATGGTTACCGACACAGGGCGCGTCTTCCACGGATAAGTCTTAATCTCGAAGACGCACTGGTTTATTGTACTTGGGATCATTCAAACGGCCATGGAGTTTTATAGTAAAAATCACAGAAGATATTTAATAAAAATATTACTAACCCAGGGTATTAGCGTATATTAATGAAGAGGCTTTTTGTTTGATCTGCTATTTTCTTGACCTCTCAGCACTCTTACATGAGGCACGTGTTGAGCCAACCCGTACTCCGTACCCCAGCAGGGATTACTTGTGGACAAAAAGGGTCGTGATGTCTTATCTTCTACTCAGCATAAACATACGGTTTGTTTGATAAGGACAGATATCTTCATGCCGCCCTAGATAAATAAGTTGCATCCCAGATGTAACGAAAGCAGAAAGTAGTCGATTGGCTGTGATAGGGAGGTTTACAAGTCATCTGCTCCCTGGAAACAAGGGCACCTTGCAGATCCTCTCGATAGCCACCTCCTGCCTAAATCGTCTTAGGTGACGGCTCCGTCTTGTACGGCAATAGGGCCCGTTAAAAACTCCCACCTCTGCCTCGATAATTTTCTCGTGGTTTCCAGGTGAGCATTGAACCGTTTGTTACAAATCAGGAACTTCGACAGCGACTCAGTTACGCATAGAATTCCATTCTGACAGACACTGTTCGTCATAATGGCATCTATCAAGAGTAACAAGAACCCGGCAGACTTGGAGGGCAAGGGCACCGTGACCAGTGACTTGGGCCTCACAGATGTTACTTCTGGCGAGGTGCAGCAGGCCATTGGCAGCCAGGACATTCTCGGTCTCCAGGATGTAGATCCGGTATTGAACCTCAAGATGCATCTTGTCAACAATGTAGGCCCCTCTTGACCTAAAGATGTCGCAGCAATCTGACCCTGAACATAGGCTATTGATGAAATCGGCTGGACCCCTTATCACTTGAAATTGTTCTGCCTTAATGGTTTTGGGTAAGCATCTTTCAGCACTTTGGACGATACTGGAAACTCGGTTCATAACAACTTTGACTGACTACCGTTTCACCTTAAAGTTATGCAGTTGATTCGATGATTACCTTATTTCAGTCCGTCATCGCCACACAAGCGTTCCGCGAGTTCAAGGAAAAGGGATATGCCAACGGTCTGACAATCGCAACCTATCTTGGAATGCTCATCGGCGCCTTATTCTGGGGCCTCAGCGCCGACATAATCGGCCGCAAGCATGCCTTCAACATATCCCTCTTCCTTTGCTCCATCGGCTGCATCATTGCCGGAGCTATGCCGAGCTGGGAGTCCCTTGCCTTCTTCATTGGGCTGCTGAGCTTTGGAGCTGGTGGGAACCTCATCATGGACACTACTGTTTTCCTCGAGTACCTTCCGAGTAACAAGCAATGGGTCTTGACTCTCCTCGCCTGCTGGTGGGGATTCGGCCAAGCAATCACCGGTTTTATCGCCTGGGGATTCCTGGTTCCCAATAAGTGGAATTGCTCTGACGTTGCAACCTGCACCAAAGATAATAACTGGGGGTGGCGCTACGTGATGTTCACAGGTGGTGGTCTTGTGTTCGTCATGTCAGTCCTTCGGGTCACGATAGTCAGACTGCGCGAAACTCCCAAGTATCTGCTGGGAATAGGTAAAGAGGCAGAGCTGATCGAGACGTTGCAATATCTCGCCACCAAGTACAACCGGCGTTGCTCTCTAACCTTGTCAGACCTCGAAGCTGCTGGCACTATTACATCTGCCCATAGCAAGAAACTGTTCTCTGTCAGCGAGGCCTTGATTCATATCCGAGGTCTGTTTGGCACCAAGGCAATGTCCATCTCGACTACTTGCATTATTCTATCCTGGATATTCATAGGCTTGGCCTATCCCCTATTCTA
This sequence comes from Rugonectria rugulosa, assembly GCA_023509875.1. NCBI lineage: Eukaryota > Fungi > Ascomycota > Sordariomycetes > Hypocreales > Nectriaceae > Rugonectria > Rugonectria rugulosa. The sequence goes on from JALNIO010000391.1 coordinate 13,657, forward strand.
TGTCTTCTTGCCGTGAGTACTTGATTAACATGCACAGAAAAAGGGATTTCGTCTCCAGGGCCCAAGATACTGATAGCGTCATAGTTCATATCTTGCAAACCATGGGGCAGTTTTCCACCGCACCGAGTTTGAAACATGGCGCAACTACGCTTTATCAAACATCAGTGGAATTCCAGGACCTATACTTGCGGGTTTCATGTGCAACACAAAGCTGGGTCGCAAATACACAATGGTGATCGGTGCGCTGGTGACTATGGCCTTCTTCTTCGCTTACACGGCCGTCAAGACCTCTACGCAAGACTTGACCTTTACTTGCCTGATTGCCTTTTGTATCAACATCTATTATGGAACTTTGTATGCCTACACGCCTGAGGTCCTGCCGAGTGCTCATCGAGCCACTGGAAACAGCATCGCTGTTGCTTGTAACCGGATCATGGGTATTCTATCGGCCGTCGTTGCGAGCGAAGCCAACACTGACACCCCGGCTCCGCTCTATGTTTGCGCGGCACTTTTCATAGCGATGGCAGGTGTCTCGGCGGCTTTCCCATTTGAGCCGTATGGTCACCGAAGCTCTTGACCAAAGAGTTGTGAATGCGACCCTCAGCTGGCTTCCCAAACTCTCGCTGTCCTGACAACTTTGCACCATATCTTAGTCACCAAGTCCCATAGATTAAAAAGAAAGAAATCAACAAATAGTTTTAAATTAAGTTTCATGTTTGCGTTTCTTCGGCTTTCTTTCTATGCATGTATAACACACTTCATAAGGGAGCTTATAGATGCAAGCATTGCCTCTTCCGCGATCCAAGGATACAGGCGTGGATCCTTGATGTTGGCTGGGTTTCGCATACCATCTCTTTAATAACCTCAACGATGCCAAACCGCTGCCCAGTCTGTTTCGTAGAGCACATAGAAACTAGAGACGGGTCTCGACGTTTTAGGTCAGCCAAACGAACGACACAGACATTTCATTAACGATGGCATTTCCACCGATACTATAGCTAACGAAGACTATTTGAGGTACATGAAGCCTTTTCACCCCCCCTTTGATCTCCTTTGGCACAGGTTATCGTCAATTTAGGACACCCAATATGAGGCAATGGCTCGAGAATAATCTGGGTGCCATCACTATAGCAACTCTATGACGGATGCTTCCCCCAATCAGAGAACAAATATGGTACATTGAGAATGCCTACCAAACCTCTCGAAGCAGTATTCGAAGGGCTAGGTTCTCTCGATGCTCTCGATTAATTCATCCCTAGCACTAGCCCTTGGGAATGCAAAATATCG
>JALNIO010000392.1:0-27117 GCA_023509875.1 Rugonectria rugulosa
TCTTGAGGTCTGGTTGTCGCCTGACAAAGTTGGAAGCCCAGCGCTTGCCGACGGGTGGCGCGTCGCGGTCAGCAAGCAGTCGATTGGCCATTTCTTCAACAGCACGCAGCCGGGGAGGAAATCCTCGCGAATCTAGGTCGAGGATGAACTGAACTATAATCTGTTCCTCTAGATTAGATAGCCGGCGTGACTTTGGGATCCAGTCGCCTCGCGATTGAAGGCCATCCCGTCGGCGACCTAAGGTCATGCGATTGACCTTATATATATCTGCAGCGCGTCGGATGCTTAGTTTATGATTATTCTGAAGGGCCTGAAGGGTAAGAAGGATTCTAGCCTTATAATTTGGGTCTAATATATTTATTAGTAGGAGAACTAATTAATTAAGTAAAAAGTTAGGTGTAGGAGGGAAAAGTGGCATATATACTTGGATGGCACACACGCTTATCACGTACGTTACCATATTTCGTAATTATATTCTCCATAAGCTTAAACTAATTATAAATAATAGCTAGATCTTTATATTTTACTATTTAATAGTTATATTTATGCGAAAAACATGTCTTAAGTTCTAGTTATTACTTAATAAAATTAGAAGCCTAGCACTTGCCAATAGGTGGCACGTCGCGGTTGGCGAGTAGTCGGTTGGCCATTTCTTCAACACCACGTAGTCGCAGGGGAAACCCTCGCGAATCTAGGTCGAGAATGAACTGGATAATAATCTGCTCCTCTAGATCGGATAGTTAGCGTGAATTTGGGATAATATTATGTCGCGATTGAATGCCCTTCTGGCGACGACGCAGGCGTCGTTCATTAATCTCATAGCTAGTTGCAGCACGTCGGATGCTTAGTTTTGGGTTATTTGAAGGGCTTGAAGGGCAAGAAGCGTTCTAGCCTCAGTATTTGGATTTGACATATTTGGTGGTTGGGAATAAATTGATTGATTGAGAAGTTAGATGTAAGAGGGAAAAGTGCGGCGCTCGCTTGTCTGCGGCGCTCGCTTGTCTGCGGCGCTCGCTTATCACATACGTTAATGAACTGACCATTACAAGAAGTAACCCTCATAGTATTTGCTATCATTTGTCATTACGCAACGTATCGTAACACGTATGAATCCCTCTGTCGACATAAAACAACGGCCCTTGTGTAAGCCCTACCGTTAGACACCTCAGAAGTAAAACTGAAAAGGATTATCTTCTATAATATCCGGAAATTGGTTCATATTTTGGATTGCGACGTAACTGGATGGGTGACTTGCATGGCCAGTCTGGACTTGGGCTGGGAAAGGAACCTTCAGTTTTACTGAAAGCATTTCCAGCATATTGGTTGCTCTCCTCGCTTCTCGGGATTGGGTGCTCTGCGTGATCCATATCTGGTGTGCGCGCCCCAAAGCGGCTTTTATCTCCCAGACTTTATCATTAGCTACTGCAGCAGATGAAGAATGCGAGCTGTTGTCAATGCGATACAAATATGAGCACAGCACACTTGTGGCTGTGAGAAACTCGTGCGATATAATCGACGAGACTCTCCACCTCAGTGCCGATAGAACACCTCCGGGTTGTGTTTCCGTATACAAAACATCTTGGTACTCTAGCAGCTTCAGAGATGCCTCAATAGATGTCTTGAGGGCGTATTTGTCAACATCATGCTTGTTCGCTGTGTGCAGTTGTGTTCCAATCGAGGGGTGTGGAAGCATTGCCAATGGTCATGGTGTATTGCCAATGAAGGGTAACCAGTCCCTTCTGGAGCAAGATATTGAGAGAAAGCCGCTCAATGATATTCTCGGGTGAGTCCCCGAGACATTTTGAAAGCGACGTAAATTTGAGGGCTTCGGGCACTGCGGCATATGCTGATCGAAGACGTTGATCCATGTTCTCGAGACTAAAACTTCGATACGGTTCAAGCATCATGGTCATGTCGACCACTGACCCCAAGACTCGTATCATCCTGTGTTTTGCTATAGAGGCGGACATTGGGGTGATTTCGACATCCGGCCTTGGCGTGGGGAGCTCTTTGCAATCTTGGTCAAAGTCAGAGTCGAAAAGGTTTCGAGGAGGCTTCGTGTTCCACGTTCCGTCTCGGATAAGCCGCGGAACTCCCATCTGAATAGAGAGCATAACATCCATACAGTAGAGCGTTAACCATGTGCGCCTCCGCATCTCTCCCTCAAAAGGAGTTATGTCCGGGAAACAGGAAGGCTCCCGATGGTAGCCCATTCGGAGGGCAAGTCGTACGACCAACCCCATCAGTAGCCAGATGCCAGTCTCGGAGTCTGGTTGTCTGAACTGCTCAATGGCTACATAGTGTATCAGAGCTTCGACGACGAATGCTCCCCCACGGCTGTAATTCCCGAGCATGAGGCTTTGGATGACTTGATCCAGGAATTGTGGCCTTGGTGGAGGCTGGAACGTCAAATTAGAGCAGCGCAGGGCTTGTGTTGTCAGGCACATCATGGCGTAGAGAAGAGCCAGCCATGTCGGAGAAACTCTTGAAGGGTTGGCCCAAAACTCTTCGTACTGTGATGTAACCACCGTTAATGGGACTGTTTAAGGCCAGCAGATAGATGGGAAACCTTGGAGCTTAGCCCTGGATGAGAAGCATCTTTGCGCATTGGCATATGCGTGAATAGATCTCAAACCAGGTGGAGACGTTTAACATGAATAGAAACATTGACATACTTGCAGGAGAAATGTATTCTTGTGAGGGCACACTACAAGAAATTGTTAGAGACCTGGCTAACCAAGTTGCAGAAGCACCGCAGGGGTTATGGATGTGTTTCCGGGAGATATGCCGTGGCTCACTTACACATTACGAGGCGATTAAAATATTGAAATAGGAGGCGGTCGACGACTGGGCGTTCAGGCATGGCGCACAGCAGTTCGTCTTTCGATACAGGCCGGATATATCCGAATAGAAGCTGCGGCTCGTCCGCAATATTCGGGTCATCGGGTGTTGGCTCCGTATCTAGGTCGCCGAGCATGGCATCCTCGCCTTGGTCTTGGCAGGATTCTTTCAACGCAGAAATGCCATCCATGATGGCATTCCAATGAGTGCTGTCGAAATATGTCGTTCCTGCGGCCGCTACACGCATACTCCCTGACTCGGGTGGATCTGAGTTGCCTGACGGCGACTCTCCTTTAGAACTCGACACAGGATGCGGAGATATAACAACTCGCTTCGAGTTGGGACCAGTCTCGGCTCTGGGCGACGCGACTAGGGAGACGAGGAGATTCTCTAGGTGTATGACCCTGTCCCGTACACTCGAGGGGGGGGCTGGGGATGGCGTTGCTGGCGGGGTCGTGATTGTGGTGCTGGACTCTGGATACGAACATGCCAAAGCCGTTCCACGACTCAAGCAAGATCCGCATGGTCGCTGCTTGTTGCATCTGAGCCTAAGAAAGTTGCCCTTGTCAGCTCTATGGTCTTATCACGCGAAGGAGATGCCTGGCCTACTTTCGCCTGCGGCATAGATTGCAAGACACCTGCACCCTACCTCGCCGGCCTTTGTGCGGTGACGAGGCTCGCGAGACCTGGCTGTTTACGGCGGAGGAGTCCATTGCCGGCGCCCCGGGATGTGTAGGTTCTGACGGCAATTAAATACACATACGCAAGCTACACGTACAGGAGGAAGGCCGGACAAAGGACATATGAAAAGACGGGCTTCGGCAAGTTGTCTAGGATGCGACGTCCGAGGGCATCTGCCCAGACTCCGCAAAGTTGGTGATCGAGGGATGGACCGCGGTTTTGCCGCGGAGACGGAGAATTGAGTAACGACATGTCCGAGACTTATAAGAAGTTGGTGGATTTAGGAGGTTCTATATATTTAGGGGCGAGTTCCATTTGTTGCTGAATTCGCCATTACTCTACTCCAGGGCCTTTAATACCTTTATATCCCTTTAATCCATTTACCCTTCCTTGCTTCCGTGTCATTCTTTTTATCACAGTATTACTTCTATCACTCTTTTGTCCTACCTCACCGGTTGGTCCAGCTGTTAACTTGTTGATTTGAGATTACGCCATCGTCATGTTCGGCAAGGGAGAGAAGTCGGGCGACAAAGAGAACGAGTCCCAAAGTGTCGATGCTCAGGAATTGGCACGTATCGCGACTAATATTCGACGACAATCCCACTCGGACCTGGCCGACACCCCTACCCCTTTCGATATCGACGACGACGACCCTCGGTTGAACCCCGATAGCCCGCATTTCGATCCCTATCGATGGGCACAGGCGGCTCTGATCTCCTTCAGCCAACTGGGCCACCCCGTCCCCGAGCAAGATGTTGTCTTCTCCAACCTGAGTGTCTCTGGTTCCGGTGCGTCTCTGCAGTATCAGGAGACTGTCATCTCCAGCCTCTTAGTTCCGTTTCGCAAGGCCGCGAGCTCACTGGGCGGAAGTAGCTCAACCTCTCGCAGACGCATCCTCCACGGCTTCGACGGCATCCTCAAAAGTGGCGAGCTCCTGCTCGTTCTGGGTCGGCCGGGGAGTGGCTGCACCACGTTCCTCAAGACGCTGTGTGGTCACCTAGGTGGTCTGCATCTCGAACCCGACAGCACCATTCATTATAGGGGAGTCAGCTTCGAAGAGATGGTTCGAAAATATCGCGGCGAAATCGTCTACAACCAGGAGGTTGACCAGCACTTCCCTCATTTAACCGTAGGCGAGACACTTGCCTTCGCTGCACACGCCCGGTTACCGCAGAAGCCCCCCCGTGGCTTGTCGCAGGACAAATTTGTGGGTGCTGTCGTCAAGGTTGTCATGGCGCTCTTTGGGCTATCACATACCTATCACACCAAAGTCGGTGACAATTTCGTCCGAGGTGTCAGTGGTGGCGAGCGGAAGCGCGTCAGTATCGCTGAGATGTTTCTCTCACGAGCCCGATTCGGTGCGTGGGATAATAGCACACGTGGACTTGATGCCGCTTCCGCTCTCCAGTTTGTCAAGTCGTTGCGTCTCTCAGCCGATATGGGCAAGACATGCCAGGCTGTGGCAGCTTACCAGTCCTCGCAATCAATGTATGAGCTTTTTGATAAGGTGGTTGTCCTCTACGAGGGCTGTGAAATCTATTACGGTTCCAGTGCCGAGGCCTCTGCATACTTCGAACGGATGGGGTGGCAACGTCACCCGCAGCAGGTAATTCCGGACTTTCTCACGGCCGTCACCAACCCAGGTGAGCGACAACCGCGACCAGGCATGGAGAACAAGGTCCCTCGAACGCCTGAAGAGTTTGCAGAGCATTGGAAGGGAAGCTTAGAGTGCAGGAAGCTAAAAGAAGAAATCGCCATTTACGAGAGACTGCATCCATTTGATGGCGAGGACGGCCAGAAGCTTCACGACAGCCACACTGAGCAACAGGCGAAACACGCTCGAGCAGCCAGCCCCTACCTCCTGTCGGTCCCAAAGCAGCTTCAGCTTTGCGCTCGCAGAGCCTTTCAACGCATGCGCAACGACGTGCCAACAACGGTGTCGACAATTATCGTCCAAATTGTGCTGGCCTTGATCATTGCCTCAATCTTCTACAATACCGCGAACAGCAGCAATGCCTTCTTCCAAAAAGGTGCCGTGATGTTTTTCTCAGTCCTCATGAACGCCATGATAACTATCAACGAGATTATCTTACTGTATAGCCAGCGGCCTATTGTCGAAAAGCAGGCTCGATACGCATTTGTACACCCCTTCACAGAGGCGCTTGCAGGTGTGCTCATTGACTTTCCGATCAAGATCATGCGGACTTTCGCCTTCGGTATCATCATCTATTTCATGACGAACCTGCGTCGAGAGGCCGGGCCGTTCTTCATCTTCATCTTGTTCCTCATCACCGCAATCCTCACAATGTCCGCCATCTTCCGGACTCTTGCAGCCGTCACCAAGACTTCCGGCCAAGCCATGTCGTTGGCGGGAATCATGGTCCTCTCTATCGTTGTATACACAGGTTTCACTTTACCGCCACCGTACATGAGGCCTTGGCTCTCTTGGATCCGATGGATCAATCCGATTTACTATGCCTTTGAAGGCTTAATTAGCAACGAGTTCCATGGACGCGACTTTGAATGTGCTTCATACATCCCGTCGTATGGAGCAGGCGACTCGGTCATATGCTCAGCTGTAGGTGCGGTCCCGGGGCAAAAGTTCATCTCGGGCGATGCTTATATTGCCGAGAATTATGAGTATTACCATTCGCACCTGTGGCGAAACTATGGCATTCTATTCGCCTATATGGTATTCTTCCATCTTCTTTACCTCGCCGCCATTGAATACAACACGCGGTCGATATCCAAGGCTGAGTCACTGGTCTTTCGACCAGGGCATGCTCCTCGACGACTTCAGGGTCGCGATATCGAAAGCTTGAGCAGTAGTGAGGACACTCAAGTGTCCTTGGGCAATAATCCAGTACATCTGGCTGAACAAAAGGACATTCTCATGTGGCAGGGGGTCAATTATGATATTCCCGTGAAAGATGGCACGAGGCGGCTGTTAGATAACGTCAACGGGTGGGTGAAGCCGGGGACCTTGACAGCCCTGATGGGTGTGTCAGGTGCTGGTAAAACTACTCTTCTGGACGTGCTGGCTCAACGGGTCTCACTAGGCGTCGTCTCAGGCGATGTTCTAGTCAACGGAAAAGGCTTGGCTTTGGACTTCCCGCGGAGGACTGGATACGTCCAGCAGCAAGATATGCACCTAGAGACCACAACAGTCCGCGAAGCCCTCCGCTTTAGTGCAATGCTCCGCCAACCCGAGAGTGTCTCAACAGAGGACAAGTATCAATACGTCGAGGAAGTCATCCAGATGCTCGGCATGGAGGAGTTTTCCGAGGCAGTAGTCGGCTCTATTGGTGAAGGGCTCAATGTTGAGCAGAGGAAGCTTCTAAGTATTGGCGTTGAGCTGGTGGCGAAACCGACTTTGCTCATTTTCCTTGATGAGCCAACTAGCGGTCTCGACTCTCAAAGTTCGTGGACAATTATCGCCTTTCTGCGCAAACTGGCCGACAGCGGACAAGCAGTGCTTGCTACTATACATCAGCCAAGCGCCCTAATATTCCAGACATTTGACAGGTTGCTGTTCTTGGCAAAGGGGGGCAAGACAGTGTACTTTGGTGACATCGGAACGCAGTCCCAAATCTTGCTTAACTACTTTTATCGGAACGGAGCTCGGACATGCGAGCCACTGGAGAATCCCGCGGAATATATCATGAGCATGGTATCAGGGGATGGCGCTCCAGGCATTGATTGGACGGAAAGATGGAACAGTAGTCCGGAGCTTCGCGGTGTTGCTGCTGAGCTGCAACGTCTCCAGTCCCTTTCTGAACTGCCCGATGCCAAAACAAACGACGAGGATCTTCAGAACGAGTTCGCGCTGCCGCTACATCGCCAAGTCCGATATGTCACTATCCGCGCCTTCCAGCAATACTTTCGGCAGCCGGAGTACATCTTCTCCAAGTTTAGTCTGGGAATCGCATCTGGATTATTTATCGGCTTTTCCTTCTGGAAAGCTGACAACTCAATGCAGGGGTTCCAAAATTCCATGTTCAGCATCTTTTTGCTCTGTTCCATCTTCTCAATCCTTGTTAACCAGATCATGCCCAAGTTCGTTTTGCAACGATCTCTTTACGAGGTTCGCGAGCGGCCATCGCGGGTCTATTCTTGGAAAGCCTTTATTATATCACAGATCCTGGTTGAGATCCCATGGCAGATGCTGCTTGGAATCGCTGCGTGGGCGTCCTTCTTCTACTCTGTTTACGGTACAGGGAATTCATCTGAGAGCCAGGGTCTCGTCCTTATTCTGGTGATCCAATTTTACGTTTACGCCGCAAGCATGGCCCAGATGGTTATTGCCGGTGTTGAGGATCCTGCACTGGGAGCGATGCTGGCTACACTCATGTTCGGAATGGCGTTTGTCTTCAACGGCATTATGCAACCCCCAGATGCGCTGCCTAGGTTCTGGATCTTCATGTACTACGTATCGCCATTCACGTACTACGTAGCCGGCATCAGCAGTGCGGCTCTGCAGAGCCGGCCAGTCGAATGCTCTAATAATGAGCTCAGTATCCTCGATCCTCCAGCCGGTCAAACTTGCGGCGAGTACTTGAACAAATATGCAGACTTGGCCGGTGGGAGCCTCTACAACCCAAACGCTACGTCAAACTGCGAATACTGCTCCATGTCATCATCAGAACAGTACCTTGCTGCACGAATGATTCATTACGATGAGAGATGGCGAAACTATGGGATCTTTGTTTGTTATTTCATCTTCAACGTGCTTCTGTGCATCCTTTTGTACTACCTTTTCAGGGTACGCACATGGAAAACTCGAACTTCAAAGCGATAGAGATATTTACCTGCCCAGGTAGTGGAATTAAGACATTTGTTCCTAAGCAGGTTGCCGTTTAGAAGAGGCAATGTGGGAGATTTGATCGTTTGGAAATTTCTGGGCTTGGCTATTTTAGAGGATAAAGGGGTCGTAAATTATTTGTCGCCATACCAAGGCATCTTTTTCATCTTGCTCTCTACTATAGAAAAATTAACTCGTCATTCTGCTCTCATTTTACTATCATCTGAATTATGGCACTTTCATCAAACTCCTTTTTGAATTACTTGTCGTATCAAGTTCTATGGGTGCCAACTGATGAATTGATACGCGTAGTTGATCTATGGTGTTGTCGAGCTTCTCATCGTGATAGCTTCACTTGCACTGTGTTTGGGCAGATGGTGTTATAACTTGAACACCATCAAATACCAAGGTAGAGCAGCTAAGATAGGAATCTAGTAGTTGCACGTTGCCTTGAATGACTGGGCCACCTCTTGCTATTGCACAAAACCACAACACTTCGGATTGTCTTGCCAACAGAAACCCAGATCCAAGAATATGGTGGTGAGCCAACCTAAATAACGATATCCTAATCTAAGATCACAGAGTCACTCTCACATATCATTCCCAAGTCAGCGGACACAATCATGGGACGATTTAGTGTTAGACCTATAAGGAATTACTCGCCATTAGTTGTCGAATCCCGTATACCATGATGTTGTAGAAGCCTATCGAAGGCGAAAACGAAACTGTGCCTCCTTACCGACATTTGTTCCCTTCATGCCTTTATTCAATCACTCGGGCCTTTTTATTGGCTTCCCTTGGTCATGGAACTTCAATTCTCACGGCGAATTTAATAAAATGAACCGCCTTCTTATTCCCAAATTGCACCACCTTGTGTCCCACTAAGTGCCGAAATCCCGACCTGGACTGACCAACACCAGATACGCATACCAATCAAGCCCTGAGAATCTCACTTTTACTCATGCTAAACTCATTAATGTACGTATGATCATTTACAATTATGGAGACCAACACGGGACGGGACGGGATATTATCTGACAAGGGATGTGTGTAGAAAATCTTCGAAGGACGTATTCAGCAACGAATACAGAAGGCGGGCGCCGTTGATCGGCCACCCTCGCCCGATATTCACATGTGCATAATTCCGAGACATACGCGGTCCCGATCACCAGAATGAGGCCGTGTCTCTCTTTTAGGAATTGAGGTCGTATCAAGCTTCTTATGGGCCACGTAACCCTACTATGGGCGAGGAACTTTTGAGCTCCCGCGAGCCTCAGATAACCGACAGGTCGATGGCTGCTTGGCCAATAAGGCTTAGTTTATCTGCAGTCACACCTTTCAATTATCAATGGGACTTCCGAACTGAGACAACAGCTACAAGAAGAATGGCGATCATCGGAAAGCATACAGTGGCGGAACAAGATTAACTTAACGTGGATGCTTGACGGTCGGCATACGGCGAATATGGAGAAGAGCTGCTGATCCCACGCCATCTGTGCAGATATAAAGAGTATTCACGTAAATAGATACTGTTACATGATCGGAGCGAAGAGGGTCTTTGGGTGGAATGTCGGGAACGCTCCGCAGGGAACGAGTTGGTGTACCTAACTATTCAACCCGATATGAGGTGACTGGATCTGACAGCACATGCTAGCATAAAGCTTTTCATTTTCTAATAGCTAGTTTATTGATTCTATCACACTGTATATGATTGAAGGGAGGGAGTGGGCGGCCATTGAAGGGCGGTGATTACGCTTTGTTGAATCCGCTCAATCAAAGAGGCGGGTCGCATATGCAGCGAGAATGCAGCAAACATAATCGTCAACTTTGGGCGGGAAAATATCTCACCTTTTACTTCCAGTTAAGCTCATTTGACGTCAGCGTTTAACATGAGTGATATTCGGTACATCGAATCACATCACAGCCCGCCTACAAGCAGTGACAGATGGATGCAGGCTCTCTGAGCGTCCCACGGCCATGATTCGCTTATCAAGATTCACACTGATACATAAATTGGCACCGAAGATTCCCATATGCCCCCGCCATGTCGGAATGGGGCTGTAAGGCACAGTCATGGATCCAGAAGCATTGGATAGCTGGTACTACACCATGTCTCTGGAAAGAGGAACCTTGCTCGGGTATATAAATGGCTTCATAAGTCATAATTATGAGTTCAATTACTCTTCATCGTTCTTTCTGGGGGGAAATCAATAAAATAAAACACACATATCCCGATCAACCAATGCCCCAGCATGGCTTACGCTCAATGGATCCAGATGATAATTGAGAGCCACGTGCGCTCTGGAAAGCTCTCCCTCCAGAACGCAAAGGTCAGCTGGTAAGCCGTTGATTCAGCCAAGGTACATTGAGACTCATAATTAACAAATCTTCAATTAGGGGCAAGTTTCACGAAGTAAACGACAAGAACCACGAGATACCAGCCAAGGAGATTGACGGGCAAACTGCTGAGCGCGGACAATGCGTCAACGTAGCTGCGTGTGGTTGGGCGGACTCTTCTTTTGGAACCGAGGGGAGATACGATGTTTACGACGGCGAGATCAAAGTCTGCCACGTGTACTGGAGCTGTCCTTTTGGCAGTGAGAAGAACGAGTTCTCCATTACCGACAGCAACTTGGACTACATGGTGGAATCTCGAGGCGTCAATACGAGCGGTGATGCTATTGGCAATGTGACGCTACGGATTGCTAAGTTACCTTGCCCGGTAATTGATGAATAATGTCAGTCACGTCGGAACCATTTTGATTGGTATCAAGGACAAAGGAAGACAAGAGCTTGACTATGTCGAGGACGACGTTAATGAAGGAGAATTCTCGGATGATTTGATGAAACTGGGCAAGCAGAACATGTATCGCAATCACTGAAAAATTAGCATAGTATATAAACATTGGGCGCAGTTTCATTCATCTCATCGGGTGATAGTCTAATTGATTATTTGGATTGTATCTTTAGCTAATTAGCTTCTGCTTGTTCCTGCTCTTGAGCACTCCAGATGCGTGCATTATCGAAATCGACGGACTTAAGCTGAACAAACTTGGTCTTCCGAAAGAATTTGCATCCGATAGTCAAAACAATAAATAAGAGCACAACAATATAATTCATAAGAAAATCCTCAACATTCCAGGGCGCAAATGATGTCCATCCTTGGAAGAAGACGAAGAAAACATTGCCAACAAGTCCAAGATATGCACAGAATCGCCAAGCAGGAGCTCGGAACGGTAGGACATCGTAGCTAATATTTTGAGCAGATAACGCTTGACGGAGACGAACATGGCAGAGCGAGATGAGGCCCCCTAAAGGAGTTAGAAATCAACGCTTGCGCTGCGGATTAGAAGCAGAGACATACAGGTAATAAACGTGGCGACTCCAGTCATGGACACAATCCAAGTGTACACTTGGCCTGCACTGCTGGATAAGTTGAGAAACGAGAGGAAGCCAATCAGGTTCATAAATATAAGCGAATAAACAGGGACACCTCGGCCATTACACCAGGCGAAGATCTTGGGCGCCAGGCCCTCGTGTGCCAATCCGTAGAGTGTGCGCGAGCCGACGTACAGGGCGCTGTTGATGGCCGAGAACATGGTGACCAGGATAATGGCATTAATAACGTGCGCGCCGGCATCAGCACCCACGCGTGTAAATGCAATAACAAAAGGCGAGCGAGCCGTCTTACTCTTGGCCGAGAGGAGATTGGGGTCGTTATAAGGGACGGTGAGCGTGAGGAAGAAGATACCCAGCATGAAAATGCCGACAATGCGCCAGAGGACGCTCTTGACGGCCTTGGGAACATCGCGGCTGGGATTCTTCGACTCCCCTGCCGTGAGACCAATCATTTCCGTGCCGCTGTACTGAAGGGCAGCGAAGACGAAGATTTTGAAGACGCCCTTTGCGCCGTCGGCAAAGGAACCTGGGTCTTTGTAGAATTTGAAACCAATCTTTTCACCGCCAATGACGCCTGACGTGATGAGGATGGCACAAAGGAAAAAGGCGAGAATGGCAATGACCTTGATCAGGGCGAGCCAGAACTCGGCTTCACCGAATGATTTGATGCCGAGGAGGGTAAAGGCCAGAAAAAAGCCCCTGTTTGCACCATTGTAAGTCTTATTGTGATGGGAGATGTCAAAGGCGACGAACCAGAACAGCAAGATCCAGCCCCATCGTGGGATTGGGGTTTCCCAGTATGTCAAAACGAGACCGAGATTGTCTGTGTCTCGAGGTTAGCAGCTTGGAGGGGTCCTCGAATAAAGGTGTGGGAGGGATACTCACTGTACTCGGCAATAATAATGCCCGCCCAAAGAAACCAGTAATTCCAACCCAGAGCGAAACCAACAGCTGGATCAATAAACATGGACGTGTAGTGGGTGAATGACCCTAGTCAACACCATAAGCATCAGAAACGATAAAACAACTCCAGCTCCATGGCATCCCACTCACCCGACATGGGGATAAACGCTCCCAATTCTCCCAGCGACTGCATAACCGCCCAGAGCAAAACTCCCACAACGCCAAAGCAGATGAGCAGGCCAGCGGGACCGGCAGTTGTCAAGCCTGTGCCCATGCCTACAAAGTACCCTGGGCCAATGACTCCACCAATCGCCAGCATCATCTGCGAGTGTCAGACTGGTTCATTGGACGTGTGTGTGGTGTAGGTGGGGAGGGCCCTCTATCGACTTACCAGATGGCGACCGGCCAAGCCTCTCTGCAGGCCTGGGTTCTCTCCAGACGTGAGTTCGACTTCCCCATTGCGTGTGGATGTTGTTTTCTGCAGGGTGTTATCTTTCAGCGATTCCGCCTTCATGATTGCGATAATGGTAAGACTCGTCTTCGAATTGGACTCCTCGATGCTCTTTCTCTGAGCAGTGAAAGGTCTTTGAGCCGAGTACTAATAAGACTCGGCTTTCCAGGCCGAGTCATTGCCAGGCATCTTGTTTACGGATAGCGTGGGCTCTGCTCTATCCGACGACTTTCTGGGCCGAGTCATATCAATTCAAGCCCACTCTACAGGCCCTGCTTGACAGAGTCCCGGCGTGATTGGCCAGTGGGACGATGAATCTACCCCCCGAGAAGGCCCAGCTAGCAAAACCCACCGTACCATGGCCTCCCTTCCCCCCTGATTTCTTTACTCGGTTGCAATTTGTGTTGGCGCATCCTTGTTTTACCCTACATCTCAAGAAATACCTTGATTTTTTTCTTCTGCATCATGAGCTTGTCATCATGATTCTAAAGAATGATACCGTGACACTCTATTTTTTAGTGACTGCAGTCTCATCATGCAAGAAACTCGTCCAGGGAGACCAAGATAACAATGTGTACCAATTTCACGGTTGTAGTACAACAAGTATTAAATTACATTTAGCCCGATTTGAAGTCATTCGAGGGCAAATTTTACTCAGTAAGCATTTCATACTAGCTATGTGTGGTATCGATATTGTGCTGTTGTGCGTTCCCCTCCTGGTGTGGCAATGGGCGAGGCGAATCCGATTTCGTAATGTGGTAATGATAGTGGTGGTGCACGTGGATAACCTGATATGGCGGTCCGTATAGCCTCGAATGGTTCGTCTGAAGTTCAGGGTTAAGATCGTCACCAGATAGCCCCCAATGCTGCGAATCTGGTGGAATCGGACAAGTCCCCGACCATGTATGATGTGTCGATGTCGTGTGCGTGGAGGATGACGTTGCATCATAGCCAAGCGAGCTTATGGACGACCAACTCGAAGGCTGTGAGACGTTGTTCCTTGTTCCCGGAGGATGTGGGTGTCTCATCCTTGACAAATGACTAGCAGGCCGAGTCATATTGACCCAGTCGGGCCTCGGCGTGGAAACGGTCTGATCCGAGTTCTCGAGGGAAATTCCGTCCAGGAGCATGGGGTTTTGTGGCTGGTCCGGATTTGAGATATGCAAGTCAATCCCTGGCTGTGCCGCGGAGCCCGAGAAAGGTTCATATAACGCAGCGTTGAGGAAGGTCGTATCGCTCTGGCTCTGGTCTCCATTCCCGAGTTCTTCTTCAAGAAGATCTGGAAGATTATCAAGAGAAACGCTTTCGGCGTTAGTCATCTCTGGGTCGATACTCGCATCTTGAGGGTAGGGAGAGTCGTCTTGACCCTCTGCTGACATCTGAGAGGCTGTTGACGATGGTGTGTCGATTGTGATGTTTTTGGATGTACTCCGTCTCAATTGTGCTTTCCTCGAGAGCGTACGCCACCGGTTACGACAGGTCAAAGGAGGTCGACCAGGTATTCTTGACGAGATGGCAGACCAGCGGTGGCCCAAAGTGTGCACGCCTTGTCGAAGGAGCTTGTCTTCCTGAGGAGTCCAGTCGGTGAGGCGATTTCTGGCCAAAGGATTGAGTATATCGTTGTATCTCTTGGAGCACTGGTCGTCCTTCCTTCCGGGGATCAAACTCGCTGAAGGGTGCAGGTTAGGGAGGTAATCTTTAATGACGCGATGGTAATGCTCACCGATATCGTGCCAGGCAGGTCCAAGACGAGAATATGCCTCGAGGAGAGTTTCGTCCTCTTGAGCAGTCCAGCGACCCTTTCGAAGAGACGGATCTAGCGAGTGAAACCAACGTTTACGACAATCCTAAGCTGGTGGTCAACCCCACTGTCCCTCTGCAAGACCCCTGAAGTCCGGGGAATGGGAACAATTGCCATGCATGACGATGACTGAGATGAGATTGACGAGCCTTACCTTGGCCGTTCGGTTGGTGATTGATGACCCAATTTCCTTCCATGCGCCCCCCGGACCACGAGCATCACCGTAATGGGCGACGAGGGCCTTGAGTATCGCGTCTTCGGCAGGCGTCCAGGGTCGTCTCGCCCTGACACTACTGGCAGAAGGAGACTTCGGCGAAGACTCCGAGGTGGACATGGGGGCCGAGCAAAAATAGGGGAAGAGCGGTCAAGGTAAGTAAAAGAGATAGGACCCGAGAGACAAGGTGACGATGAGATTTTCTCGGCCTGTCTTGACTCTGCTCGCTTTACAGTGGAAGGCTTAACATTGGCAGAGAAACTCAATTGCAAGCTGCTATCTCGTCTCTGACGTCTGGGCTGCTGGCTTATCTCCCCGAGGAGTCACATTTTCCCCACGCATATCGCATATCACGTTGATATCAGCTTGGCGCCCACTTCCCCGCATTCTTTGGGGGATGTACTACGCTTGCCACCATTAGCCTGACTCGGCCCTGACATACTGATTACAAGGATTCTAGGATGCAGGGATAAGGCCTTAATAATGTTCCAGTTTCAGGGCCGTGTGAAGGAGAGCTATCATCATGACTCTGCTCACTTTGCTTCTGATTTCTTGACTCCGGATCCTGCGTGTCCGCGGGCTCAGTCAACTCGGCCTCGAGCAACGTGTAGGGATATAAGCCGCAATCATGACAGTTCTTAGAAGTCACACCACTTCACTCTTCAATTCTGTTCCTTGAATGTTCCTCTTTCTAGCATCATTTCATCATGACTGTTGTTGCTGATTACTCCCACCCTCTTGACCCGGCCACAGCCGACGAGATTCAGTTGGCCACTGATTTGGTCAAGAAGCTGTTCGCGCCGGTAGAGCTTCACTTCAAGGCCGCTGGTCTCGACGAGCCTCCCAAGAAAGACCTTGTCGCTTACTTGGATGCTGAGCACAAGGGTCTTGCCCTCCCTGATCTTCCTCGCCGCATCTTTCTCATTTGGTACATTAAGCGAACCCCTCGTCTTTTCGAGGCCATAGTTGATGTCACGAATGAAAAGATTGTGCAGCATCAGGAGCTCCCTCGAGACTTCCATGGGCCTGTTGACAGGACCGAGCTTAATGAGGCTGCTCAAGCTGTCATGAAGCACCCTGATGTTGACAAGGAGTTTGAGCGATTGGGAGTTGAGAAGTCTTCTGTTGTGCTCGACCCTTGGGACTACGGTGTGGACGGTATTGATACGCAGGAGCGCATGACTCAGGTACCTTGCAGTGCGAATACTCCCTTGAAGATGATGTACTTACCTCTATAGGTTTTCCTCTACATCAAGAACCCCAAGAACAACGACGTGGACTCTTCCCACTATTCGTTTCCTCTGGACTTCATGGTTATTGTTGACCTCTGTGCCATGAAGGTGAAGAAGATTGTCCGCCTTCCTCTCGGTCCCGACGAGAGCACAGCCGAGGGCAGCGCCGTTCCTTTGCGCGAGACAGATCCTGCCGAGCCCGAATATGACCATCGCCTACAAAAGAACCCTCCACGAACCAGTCTCAAGCCCTATAATGTTATTCAGCCAGAAGGTGCCTCTTTTACCATGAAGGGTCATCTGATTGAGTGGGAGAAGTGGCGATTCCGTGTTGGCTTCAACTGGCGTGAGGGTACGTACAGACTTGTCATGTTGGAATGATCTCATCTAACAAGGCCGTAGGTGTCACTCTCCATGATCTTCACTTCATGGGTCGCAGCACATTCTTCCGTCTTTCGTTGTCGGAAATGTTTGTGCCTTATGGTGACCCTCGAAGCCCCATCTACCGCAAGGGTGCTTTCGATCTTGGAAATGTCGGCGCCGGTGTTACTGCCAACAACCTCCAGCGTGAGTACAATGACTCCATCTTGGGTCAAACAACATCTATCTGACATGACTAGTTGGGTGCGACTGTCTTGGTGTCATCAAGTATGTCAGCGGTCATGTCGTCGCCGCCGATGGAACCCCTGCTCCTCGGCCTAACGCCATCTGCATCCATGAAATCGATAACGGTATCCAGTGGAAGCACACCAATCATCGAACGGGTAAGGCTACCGTCGTACGAAAGCGTCAGCTTGTTATCCAGCAGATCATCACCGTTGCCAACTACGAGTACATCTTCGCCTGGATCTTTGACCAATCTGGCGAGATCTCGTTCGAGACACGAGCCACGGGCATCCTCTCGACTCAGCCCATCGACAAGGACTCCAAGGTTCCATGGGGCACTCGGGTTGCTGATGGAGTCATGGCTCCTTACCACCAACATCTCTTCAACGTCCGCATTGATCCTGCTATTGACGGCCATGGCAACTCTTTCGTCTATTCTGACTCTGTGCAGATGCCTTGGGATAAGAAGCTGAACCCTCTGGGTACCGGCTACGTCAGCAAAGAGACCACTGTGCATCGGGCTGGAGCTGTTGAAGATAGTCTCAAGGACGGGCGCGTCTTCAAGATTGTCAACCCCAATATTGAGAACAAGGTCTCCAAGACTCCAGTAGGATACAAGCTTGTTCCAATTCGCTCCCAGATGCTTCTTGCGCAACCTGGATCATGGCACTGGCGACGATCCGAGTTCGCCGAGTCACCTATATGGGTTACCAAGCACAAGGATCGCCAGCTCTTCCCTGCTGGTGACTACACCAACCAGTCCATTGGTGGCCAAGGCATTAAGTCATGGGTCAAGGACCGTGACTACATTGTCGACGATGATATTGTCATCTGGCACACCTTCGGGTTCACCCACAACCCCCGAGTTGAGGACTTCCCCATCATGCCGGCTGAGATTGCCCAGTTTCATTTGAAGCCTTACAACTTCTGCGATTATAACCCCACTAATGATGTGCCATCTTCAAACCAAGACTTCAACAAGAGTACACTGTATGAGGATGCTGGAGAAAATGGTAGCAACAGTACCAACGGTGGTCACGAGGAGAATGGAACGAATGAAGGTACGAGCTGCTGTAAAGAGGAGTAAATGCAGCGAAAGACTACAAAAGAAAAGAAAAGGGCCAATACATAAGCATTGAGATACTTACTCAGTTATAGAATTTGATTAAATTGCAATCTGATCCGTCAATCTATCTATTATGGCACGTATACAATTTCTATAAGCGAGTCACTAGGGGACCAAAGAAACACTGAACAGACACCCTATAGAAGGCCTTCAGTGGGACAAAATCCCAATTGGAGCATGCCCACTTGGGGTGCTCGATCATTTATCCTGTGTCAAACAGAACGAGATCAGCTGGGCAAACAACTATATTAATCGAGCCAAAGCGGCTCCCAACGATCATTTCTCAAGGAATGCTCTTGATCCGACGCCGCTCAAAGAACCCGACGGGGGAACACATGAGTGGCAGCAGCTGCTTCGAACTTCCCGTGTCCTATCATAGCGCACATGAGTACCTCAAAGACAAGGATCCCACCGCCCCAGTTATGAGGATGAAGTGCCAGGGTCGTAAGGACGGGGAACTCACCGCCACTAGAACCTTTAGCTCCGGCTTCCATTCCTCAGGCGAGGAAAACAGCAGCTCCGGTGCGGCAAGGAGAAAAGAGATAACAAGCGATCTCGCTCGGATGAAGGACGACAAAAGCCGACGGGCTTCTTCTCTGCCTATCAGAGTGTCAGATGCCATCACACCAAGGCAGCAAAAGGGTAGAATGTGATGGCAGTGCAGCACTGGCTTATGCTAGTAAGCACATGGACTTAACCAGAATAGAAAGCCAAGCCGGGGAATCTTGCCCATCCCCAAACCGTCGGTTCACTGGCGCAGCTGTCTGCCCACAAAGAAGGTCTATCCGGTGAACTAACGCAGCCCGCGCAGATGCGCGTTCCGGTGCTCTGACGTGTCCGTCTGCTGATGGGGCGCTGATTCCAGCACCTGTTGGTTGATCCGAGGCTCATGTGACCCTTCTGTTGATCCTGGCAATTTTGATGAGCTTCTTTGACGCTGAGAAACATCTTTACATTCATCTCGGTAAATTGTGGACATTATTCAGATCGTAAACATGGCAGCGGAGAATCCTATTGAAGTTGTGAGTAATACCGGCTGAACCCCTGCACATCTTCAACGTTACAGCATTACAGTAACATGTGTCACTAAAATGATCTTTGTACAAAGGACAACGCCGTTGTCAACGACAGCGATTTCGAGATATCCCCACGCAAAGACAGTCATTTCCTAATACATGTACCAGTGTCAACGACTCGACCGCCTCCATCACGTCCAGCATCTTTGAGCGCAGCTATTTTCAAGGCAGAGCATACGCCAACCCGAAATATGGCAAACACTGGTATGAGCGATCCGAACTTCCTATTTTACGAGGCGATAAATGTTAATATCTGACAGGGCACCGAATGATGAGGAGCAGCTCGAGGCTCTGGATATCATGTACATCTCCAAAGCGAACCCTTTTTAAGACACTTTTAAACTAATATGAACACTAAAAGCCATCATTGGTTGGTTCTAATGCTAAACCACAAATTATTTCTTGCGCCTATTGGCGATAATCCCCAGGTCGGTTGATATCACGTCGTCCATTGAGCCTTTGCTCACTTCTTCTCAGCGCATCCTCGATGTCGGAACTGGCACTGGCATCTGGGCCATGTAAGAATTCTCCCCGGATCCGGCCACATGCAGAATAGCTTGCTGATTCCGTCTAGTAATGTGGCGGATGAGTTCCCTTCCGCAAGCGTCATTGGCACCGACATTGCACCCAGCCAACCGTCATGGATTCCGCCTAATGTTGAGTTCCAAATCGACGACGCTCAGCAAGAGTGGACTTTTGAACCCGAGTCTTTTGATTTCATCCACATCCGCTATCTTCAGGGCACCATTGATGACTGGAATAAGCTGTACAGTCAGGCCTATAAGGCTCTCAAGCCAGGCGGATGGATCCAGCACATTGAGCCCGATCTCCAGATGAGATCAGATCATCCTGATATCATCGTTGACGAGGAGCAGTAAGCAACGGGCTTGAACCCAAAGTTTCGAGACATGTCATGACTAATACGTGGTCTATCGTAGCATTTTCACTCGCTGGGCCAACGCGTTCCTCAAGGTTGGGCAGACCATAGGCAAAGAATTCGATTTCAGCAACGGAAAACTCGAGAAGCTTGCCGCCGATGCTGGATTCACAGGCATCAAGACGGAAACGCACAAAGTCCCCGTCGGGAACTGGCCCAAGGACAAGAAACTCAAGGAGCTGGGTACCTTTGTGAGTCTCTCATTCAGCCAGGCCCTGGACGGCTTGGTAAAGTTGCCTTTGTGCCAGATTCTTGGTTGGACTACGGAGGAGATGCAAGTTTTTGCCGCCGAGATGCGTCGCACTCTGCTCAATCCCAAGACTCGGGCAACAGGCTGTGTGTAAGTTATCCATTCCATCGCGTTTAAATGACTTTTCTAACCGCTATTGCGCAACAGGTTCAGCGTTTACGGTCAAAAGCCGCTGGCACCATCGCAGGAAGCTCCAGCCGAAGAGGACAACTGAAATCACTGGATGACTAGATCAGCCACATTACAAAGGCTTTTTCAATGAGACCGACCAATACCACATGAAGTGACCAATGTACCCAAGTGAAGGAGTGAGGCCTCAAACAGAGAAGCCAATCCATCCTGTTCAAGTACTGCCTATCCTCTCTTCAACTTTGCATATTTGCTGCACCAAATGCGCCGCCTTTTTTTCTTTCAAAAATAGCTTCGAGAATACTCTCGATATCTTGGTAGGAAGAAAACTAACATTTAAAGGCAAAGAAGTTGTTAATGTCGAGGGAAAACCCGAGGCTCCCCTTCTTGGCGAAGGTGTCGAGGCATGACACGGCGTGTTGACATGATAATCCTTTGATTCGAGTTTCGGCGAGAGCTTTTGTCACTGTCATGTTCTATCTAATATATAGATCTCTATATTGGCTCGATAAACAGACTTCTCTATGCCTATAGACAAAATTGCAACAATTTCCTTCCTTTTTAAAATCCTACTTGATCAACGCATGGTGATTGTGGTATCATGGGCCACTTAGAAACAATCGGTGATATGTATTACTGGTGCTAGTAGGATTATTCATTACAATGATTATGACACCCAGTCGCTTGAGTTACAGACAATGATCATACCACATAGTTAAAGTCAAAACCACGGAATAAAGACCTCCTTTGAATAACGTGAGGATGTCATTCGGGTCAACGCCTCAGATCCCGGAGCTGAATATGCGAACAATTATCAAGTCGCGTTCCCGATGTCTTGCCATCAAATGCTTCTGTTAGGAGTTGCAAATAATTGCAGGATTTGCTATGGTACAGGGTAGCAAAAGCGTCTAATCCATGAACAGAGGATGAATAGCTCGTTAGGTACCTATGTGCGCATAACAGTTAAAATTTCCCGGAGGGGAGATTAAACTTTCCTACCAGCAATGTCACTATGGAGTAGAAATAATAGCCTCTTCTTGCAATCCCTGCCAATAGGCAATTGGCATCTGTTCCAAGTTCCTTGGACAATGGTCAACACTGACTGGTGCGGCAATGAGACTGGCCTGACGGCCCATCAAGAACCCCTGCACTGCACCAACAACGGCCCGACTTAACGCTCAGAGCAGTAGTAACTGGAAAAAGCATGCGACCGAGTGCTAACCAAATTACAACGATGGACCTTTTGGAAGTCGGTATTAAGTTTGCTGATCAACCGGCGAGCAAATTTCCACCACTAATAGCCAGCATCAGCCCATAGCCTCGGATCTGTTGACGGACTCATGGCTTCTTTCCCCTGTCTAAACGTCGCAATTGATCGCTGACATTGACGTCTCCTCATGTTACATTGCAAACCCCAGCCTCGTAACCCCGCATCTGCATCGTTCGCGAGGTCATTCCGAGTTCTTGGCCCGCTCATTGCCCAGTAGCAACACTTCAATCATCCCACTGTCAAGCTCAGAGCATTCTAATACCCCTCACTCATCGATCACGAGCTTGATGTGGCTCGCATCTGGTTAATGTCAATTCGGCAACTCGGATCACTTTGACCATTGGAGGGACAATTGCTCATGACGATGAATTACCCCGGAACTCCACTAACAAACTGGAGAGCGATTTATCCGACACTCGATATCGAGTACACTTGCATATAAATAACCCGGCACATCATCCTTCAATCGTCAGTCAGATGATGCTACCCTTGCGAGCTTCCCCTCAACATGAAATGCTCAAACTTTGCTGCCGTTCTAGGGGCCCTGGCTTCACTCATTTCTCCAATTGTAGCGGAGGAGACAGAGTGGCCCATTCTTGACAATGGGTTAAACGAAGTGGTGCAATGGTACAGGGGATAGGATAATAACCCTTGAGAGGAGCGTGCTGACCTCGGGATTATAGGGATCACCATAGCTATCTTGTAAACGGCCAGAGGTTATTCATCTTCTCTGGAGAGGTGTGTGAACTTATTTGAATCTAGAAGTGCTGGATATTGACAATAGGCATTCTAGTTTCATCCGTGGCGATTCCCCGTGTGAGTTGTGTGAAGTCGCAGTGGTACTCATCGACTAACTCCCCACAGTCCCGAGTTATGGCGCGACTTGTTAGAAAAGATTAAGGCTGCTGGGTAAGTCTCCAAGGGCAGCTATCAAGATTTTATCGTTCTCATGAGACTACCAGGTTCAACACGTTTTCCATCTACAACTCATGGGGATACCATAGCGCTTCGCCTGACGCCCTGGACTTTACCAATGGCGGCCATAACTTTACGTCCATCTTGACACTTGCAAAGGAGTTGGGCATGTACGTCATTATTCGACCTGGTCCATACGTGAATGCCGAGACAAATGCCGGAGGGTTCCCCTTGTGGCTCACTACTGGCGAATACGGCGATCTTCGAAATGACGACGAAAGGTACACTGCCGCTTGGAAGCCGTACTGGGAAGAGATATCTGGCCTTATTGAACCGCATCTCATCACTAACGGTGGCAACGTTATCTTGTTCCAGATCGAGAACGAGCTGAGTGGCCAATGGAAGAACATCGCCGAAAGGGTCCTAAACCCGACTATTGCCAATTACATGCAATTACTGGAAGATAGCGCCAGAGACAGTGGCATCAATGTCCCATTCTCTCATAACGCTCCAAACATGAACGGCTATTCTTGGTCCAAGGACTTCTCCAACGCGACAGGGAACGTGGATGTTGTTGGGTTGGACAGCTATCCTTCATGCTGGAGCTGTAACTTGAGCGAGTGTACTGGGACCAACGGAGAATATGTCGCCTACAAGACCGTGGAGTACTACACTTACTTCACGGTCCAGTCACCGAGACAGCCAAACTTCATGCCCGAGTTCCAAGGCGGTTCTTATAACCCTTGGGGAGGGCCCTCCGGTGGCTGCCCCTCAGACATCGGTGCCGACTTTGCCAACTTGTTCTACAGGGATCTCATTGCTCAGCGCGTCACGGCTATATCACTCTACATGATGTTTGGGGGGACGAATTGGGGACACTCTGCCTGTCCAGTGGTGGCGACAAGCTATGACTACTCCTCGCCAGTGTCTGAGAACCGGGCTCTGTGGAGCAAGTACTACGAGACGAAATTGCTTGTTTTGTTTACCCGTGCCGCTCAAGATCTCGGATACACCAACCGGCTTGGCAACGGGACGAACTACACCACGAATGGGGCCATTACAACCAGTGAGCTCAGAAACCCTGACACGAATGGAGCGTTCTATGTGGTGAGACACAAGGATTCTACTTCGGATTTGAAGGAAACATTCCACATTACGGTCGAGACATCAGAAGGAAAACTGAAAGTGCCTCGATTTGCTGACGCCATTACCATCGACGGCCATCAATCGAAAGTACTCGTCACGGACTTTAAGTTTGGACACAAGAAGCTCGTCTACTCAACGGCCGAGGTATTGAGCTATTCCGTGATTGACAACAAGGAAGTTCTCGCACTCTGGCTACCCGGAGGTGAGGCTGGTGAATTCTTCGTCGAGGGTTCGTCTCGCGTCAAAGTTTCGGGAACTTCGGGAAATAGTACGGTCAAGGTTCACAAAGAAGCTCACGGAGTGACAATCTCGTATGTTCAGGGCCAAGGGACGAGCATCATCAAACTCAGCGACGGTGCCCTGGTCTTGCTGCTTGACAGGGACACTGCGTATCGGTTCTGGGTTCCGGCCCTCGACAACAACCCAGTTGTGCTGCCTAATGCTACCGGTAAGTCAAAAGTCTGACGACGAGATATTCTTAGCTGATCAGTTCATTAGTCATTGTACAAGGACCATACCTGGTTCGATCTGCTTCTTACGACGAGAAGAAGCGCACATTGAACATCGATGGTGACGAAGAAGACTCTACAAGCGTTACGGTGTATGCATCCAAGAAGTTGAAAGCCGTTACGTGGAACGGGAACAAAGCCCACATCAAATCGAGCAATGGAATTCAACATGTCATCTCCATTCAAGGTCCGTCAGACTTTGATCTGGAACCTCTGGGTACTTGGAAGTGGGCGGATGGCCTTCCAGAGATTGACAAAGATTATGAACCAACATCTGCCGCCTGGGTTGGTAAGTAAAGCCTGGAAGGATCCCAGACCAAGTTCAAGCTGACGTTCCATAGTTGCCAACAAGACCACAACGCCAAACCCTACCGAACCTGCTGACAACAATCCGGTTCTTTATGTAGATGACTACAAGATCCACTACGGAAACCACATTTATAGGGCGAGTTTCCCCAGCACGGAAAAACCACCAACGGGTGTGTTTCTCAATGTTCAAGGGGGCCTTGCTTTTGGCTATTCTGTGTGGGTAAACTCGTATTATGTGGGTTCCTACTATGGCCTTTCGTACGTGGGTGAGAGTTCGGAGACCCTGTCCTTCAAAAATGCTACGCTGAAGGAGGAGGGCGACAATATTCTGGTTGTTCTGATGGATCAGAGTGGCCATGAGTTGCGCGATGCTGCAGTCGAACCGAGAGGGATCCTCAATGCCACTCTCATCGGCAAAGGTGAATACAACTTTACAGAGTGGAAAATCGCTGGGAACGCAGGGTTCGAGGATAATATTGACCCCGTGCGGGGGCCGATGAACGAAGGCGGCCTTTACCCTGAGCGCGTGGGCATGCATCTACCTGACTATCCTGAGGACGAGTGGAAGGAAAATTCGGGCAACATCACCACACTTGTTGTACCTTCAGCTGGTGTGCGAGTCTTCCGGACCATCGCACCACTAGAAGTCCCCAGTGGTCTGGATGTGTCGATCTCATTCCGTTTAACTACGACCTCGGATTCTTCTTTTGAGGCGAGCGACGAATCCCACACCAACCGCTTACGAGCGCTCTTATTCGTCAACGGATACCAATACGGTCGGTTCAGCCCGTACATTGGTCACCAAAAGGCCTTTCCCGTGCCACCTGGAGTGCTAAACTACCACGGGGACAATACGGTTGTGGTGACGGTGTGGAGTCAGGCCGCTGAGGGTGTGGAAATGAAGGTCGAATGGTTTGTTGAGTATGTTCATTCGACCAGCTTTGATGTCGGGTTCGACGGGAGTTACCTGCGGCCTGGGTGGACCAAAGATCGACTTCAATATGCCTGAAGCACTGTGTCAGGGAGATTATAAGTTTGCAACAGGGGTGTGAACCACCACGGTTACCTGAGGCGAATGAACGAGTAACGGGGACAACAACGGACGTTGACTGAGATTCCTCTCGAAACAAGTAGAAAAACATGTGTTTATTGAAAAGACTCATTCCATTGTAGAACTTGACTTTATGAGCATTAGCGACCAAGCAAACGACGGAAATAGCATGCTCTCTTTGCCTGTATTCTAGAAACGTGCCGCTCGTTGCAGCACCCCTGTACTTCGGGTTTGTGTTTCAGCTGTTTGAAACTTTTATACGGTTTCATGGTTTCCGAACAAGAATCTCCACCAACCATCATGAACGCCGAAAGAGAACCACACGAGACCTTGTAATTAAGGGCCTTGGCGTGGAGATATGACATATCCCGGTCGTTACAGGAACGGCGGTTCATCGACATGTTATAAAGGACGGGGAGTTCACCATTAAGTATCATATTCTATCGTCAAGACAGACTGGATCTGATCAAGTACATATTCTTCACTTCGAACAAAATGCCTTCTTCTGTACAATATCTTTCCGCCTTGGCCGCTCTGGCCGTCACTTCGGTGAATGGAGCCATGGGCCCTGCTTTCAGCACCGGTCCCGTTTCTGACGACTCCTTTATCCGCGAAGCGTCGTCGACTCTGGTTCTTCCCAAAGTTCCGACCGACAACTCGGGCGATCTCTCCCTCTGGGTGGGAATGGGCACTTCTGATGGTGACCTGATCCAGTCCATTGCCGAGAACTGGGAATCGAGTGACTGGAGCATCTATGCTTACACGCTGTTGTCAACTTCTGGTTCGTGCTTTGGAAGTAGTCTCCGTGTAGACCTTTATTGACTCAGCTCCCTAGACACCACTCAAGAGCCCGTGTATGGCGTATCTTCTACTGCCGAAGCTACGAATGAGGTCACCATGCATTGTAAGTCATCATCTTCCTCTTTAGCGACCAAAGCTCATTCTTTTCACAGATAAGTATGACGACTCGACCAAAAACTATACTCAAACCGTGTCTGTCAACGGCAACGTTGTTTCCACCCTCTCCACCAGCGACGGAATCGCCCAGGGTTGGGGATCGGCCGTCGAGTGCGCCGAGACGAACTGCGGAACCGTCCCCGCCCACAGTGAGTTCTATCAAGATGATCTCAGATGATGAGAGCGTGCTGACACTATTGCAACAGCGTGGATTAACACGACCATCATCCTCGACGTGGCTGACGCTGATTACATCAACACACTGGCTAAGGGCGACGGTGTCACTGGGGACCTAACCACCAGTGACAGCGGCAAGACTTGGACTGTTGAGACTATTAGCATTCCCGAGTTCACTTTCACCGACTAAAGGAAGTTTATTTGTATTAGTATAGGCATACAATCGGAAGTTGATCTTCTGATTTTGTACAAAATTTAGCGACAAAGGATTGATTTCTTGTGCCAAGTTTAGTACCCAGCTGATTTAATTCGTAAGCTCCGGGTGAAAAGCATTTC
>JALNIO010000393.1:0-25334 GCA_023509875.1 Rugonectria rugulosa
TTTTTTTTTTGCTAACCGTTACTTCATATTTCCACTTTTCAGCTCTCTGAAATCGTTCAATGTTTCCTGGGCTGTCCTAGATAGATTGGCGGAGTGGCTGTCGCCTCATGACTAGGCGGCGACCAAAAAAAAAAAAGGAGACGGTTTCAAGGCAGCAGTGACAAGCCGGGGGAATGACTCCGATTTGCGAGAGCGAGGAAGAATTACGAGCAATGACATTGCGAAAAGCCACCTGAGATCTGCCGAGAGGGACCCAGGCCAACATGCTAATGGAATCAAGATGCCTGGTGCAAGGCAGAACCGCTGGGCAGACAACGGGGCTGTTTTGAGGCTGTGCTTAGATCCATCTCACCCAACTACGAGCAAAGCTCATTTGTTTTCTGGAAACGTGGGAAACAGGCATCTAAATTGGGAGTGTTGTGGTGACAAAGCATTTCCAATAATGGAAACGACGGTTGAATGTGCAGTTGATGTGAGATTTTCCTTTTGCAGTTTGTTTCTCGAGGTTGATCATGATGGTTGAACCAGGTTGATTTTTGAAGAATGACGCCCAAAGAATGTGAACAATGCGTGTGTGTGCGTCTTGAAAAGGAAGCGCTGGCATGCTGCTTTAAGACGAGACGCTTCAAATAAGCCCACGATGAGGATGCCTACAGAAGAGCAAGACTACAAAGTCAGCCCCAGGCAAATGGTTCAACGAGATGACTCCCAACTTGCTCTTCTGACTATCGTGACTTTTGCATAGTGCTCTACGCCTGACCTACACGGAGACCTACCCTTTTGCCCTTTTCAGGCTCTCCTCGTCAGCAGCCAATAGAAACGCCTCGTTTCTTCCCCACGTCTAGCCAAGAAGCCCATGTGAGCGACGATCTTTGGAAATACCTTCAAGTCTAAAAAGTTGGTTTTCTGGGGTGGGCGCCACTAACAAAACAGCTGGTACTTGCAAAGGACCTGACGTCATGCCTTGGAGAGACTCATCTTTGCCCGTGACGCCAAGTCTCGCTCAAGTCTCTTCAGCACATCTTTCACGATTCAAGATCATCTTCTGCGCCCGTCGGCTGTCAGCCAACTCACGATCCGCCGTCGCGCAAATGGGAGGCGAGGGTGACTCGACCTCCCCGAGGCAGGAATAGGAAACGGCCGTAGTCTATTCCTTTGAAGCATTGGCTGGCGGACCGGATGGAGAGGATCATTTTCTGAAACCTTGAAGATCCCGATGGACCCGTGTGTGGTTTTCAAGTATTGCTATTCTGCCTTGAGAACAAGTTGACGAATACAGTCTGCTAGATCGTCGGGGGCGTTGGTACGGCATGTTGCCACTGCTCCTGAATCAAGGGTCCAAGCACGGGCATGTCACGATTTGCAGAAAGAGGGAAGAGAGTGGCAGTGGTTGAGTGGCAGTATCAGCCAAGGAGACTTGTCATTTCGCCACTGCTGTTACAGATCTAGATTGACCAAAAGTCAAACCTGAGAGGAGGGAGGGAAGTCGGGGAAGTTGGGAAGAGAGCTGGCCTCAGTTTGGTCTTGTGTTTGTGTTGTGTCTGCACCAACAGCTGTAAGTTTCCCACCAACGCAGCAGCGGCAAGCCACTGCACCACCGCCAACAGCTTGAAATGAAGCTGTGTTATTGGTCGGTTAGAACAACTCCTCCTTCTGCTGTTTAGCCGCGCCAGACAGATACAAGCGGAAATGAATAAATACTCTCCGCTCAGGCGAATATTCCCAACTGTTGAGGATACGCTGCTCCCGGATGCCGCCGGACCCCGCGATTCTGTACTCCATACACAAAGCAGACAAGGGCATTGTGACTGTGAGACATGTCGCCACGAAGAGGTCTGACCACGTATTGGTCGAATGTGTTCCTCTTTAGCTACGAAGGGAGGAGGAGGGAAAAAAAAAGGAATGGGAGATTATGACGACGGTGACGATGTTCTTCTTGTCTTGGTCCGATGCAACTGTCAGGAATTGGAAGTGAGACAGTCGATGAAGGTGCAGATCTACCTGGGCGTGGTTCATCCTCCTCGCGTGCAGATGGTCCAAACCGCGAGGAGGGTGTTGTAATTCTAGAATGTAAGACGGACAAACTGTCCAATCAAACATCCTCAGCCTTTACATACATGCTTTTTCGAGAAAGACAAGTGTGTGTGTGAGAGAGTGTCGCTAGAAGGCGACAACGGACGGGAGTCTTCCTACACTCTCTAGGGTCCCGTCCAATCAAGACAATGCCATGCCTCGAGACCTTGGATGAATCGCAACACTTTTCCTTGTTCAATCGACAAGAAGGAAAAAGAAAAGAAAAAGACTGAGGGATATTCCCGTATGCGGAAGAGGCTTTTTCTGGTCGGGTGGTGTCTTGTTCGCAGCAGCCACTCGGACAACTCTTCGAGTCCACGTGTAAGCCGCAAGTCGAGCGCTCACCCACTCAGTCACTCAGTCACTCGACTCAACTTCTGCCTACCGAGTACTCCGTACATCAGCGCCCGTCAGCCTACCCAAAGAAACGAAGACAGACCAGCCGCCCGACCCGAAGAGGGTTGCCGACCATTCAACCGAGGCAAGATTCCATTCATTTTGAACAAGCTAGAACTGTGCAATAATGCAAGACAATTCGCCAGCACCATCCCGCGTTCAAGATTGCGGGCTCGACCATGAGAGGTGAGAGATATCGAAAAAGCTATGTTTTACCCCATACTGTTTCATAATGGGCTGGTCTGGAGAAAAGCTTCTGCCCTTGCCTAGCTCCGGCTCGGAGGTCCGGGGGAGGGTGGTGCAATAAAGGTGTGTGCAGACAGACGGACAGACACAGAGACACACACAGAGAGAGACAGAGAGCCGAGCCAAGAGGACTGGCAGACTTGCATCTTGCTTGGCTAGTTAGTGTCCCCAACCGTGGGGTTCCGTCTTGTTGCTCTTGCAGAAATAGTGCAGAAAGAGGACTGAGGACCCTTGGGAGATGGTTCATCCAGCGAGCTGCTCGCATCCGATTCGTCCGGGGCCCCGTATAAGCAAGAGGGTTACAGGGGGAGCTGGCTGCTGGACTCTCTTGGCTCTTACGAAGTAGGCCCTCTCCTCATCTTTGTTGCTTTCATGATGCACGCGGCGTCCCCATTACCGACAGGAATGCGTCATCCCGAGAGAGCGCCAAGTTGCGGCTTGAACGTGGCGGCCAATCCGAGGACCGGACTCGCTCTCTTGGAGGGTGGAACGGACATTGTTGACTTTGGGGCTACCCCGCACAAATGGTCGACCCAGGCGTTGGCGTTGAATCTGGGCCTCCATCTCGCGCTTCTTTGAGGACGAGGAGGGAAGAGGGACGGAGAGGTGGATGTCATCGTGGGCTGAAAGACGGGGTAGCATGGACGGATGGATGGATGGGTGCATGGAACTAATCAACAAGGCCTGTCAGCTAGAATAGGACGGGTATGGCTGGGTATAGCTGGGAGAGTGAAGTGAGGAGAGATGGGCTACCATGATTGAGATGATGGACGAGGGAGCCCAGAGACATCAGGAAGTAATCTCACAGACCTACATCGCCAGACATGTGAGAAAGGAAAAAGCATACCTACCTACCTACGCGGAAGCATCAAAAGTACTGTACATGACGGTGTCTTCGTGGCAACATGGATCTCGCATCACAAAGTCGCATCTCAACGAGACACCAAGTGCTACCCAATCTCACTCAACAAGGCAATTCGGTGGGATGAATGAGTGCATCCCAGTGGATTGTCATGAAGATTTTTTGCCCCCAGCAACCAGACCTGCAACTGCCCAGCGTCCGATCGCGGGCAAAACCAAAGCAAGCGGTTTCTCTTCACTTTAAGCCCCCGACTTTCTAGCCCTTCGCCGTCCTCGTGCATGTCTCCCACGGCCCCATCTCGTCCTCGGGCCTTTTTCTTACCCACGCAGTGAGTGAGAGCCTCCCACGTCTGCACATTAACGGGAAGCCGTCTATTTTCTGGCACTCCACTGTGACGCCGGTGTGCAGGGAAAACGCTAGGGGGAGAGGACCAGGGTTTTACTGGTTTTTTTTTTCGCGGCCTTGTTGCACAAAGAAAAACGAAATCCTCGAGCAAAAGACAGGCATAATAAGATGAATTGCGGGAGATTGGACGGACACAATTGAGCGGCATTCAACGACATCTCACTTCTGACAAGTTCTTGTACCGGAAACAAGTATGGACATGGTCGAGTCCAAGAAGGGGCATGCCCGCCCATCTCAAGCCGCCGTGAGCAGGGGGAACGAAAAAGTGAGGAAACAACTTGTAAAAAGAATATGTCTTCGTCTTCCCTCCCTCGGCCTATAGGAACAAAGGTATTCCAACGGGTGGGACAGACGGGACACCCACTCTCTCACTAACCCCAGGTAGCCAACGCAGCCAACACCAGCACATCCGTTTCAACCTCTCCGGCTGACTGACTGACTGTCTGTCTCTCTCTCTTCTGTATGAGTGCGTCTGTGTCCGTGTCGTGTCGTGTAAGTGAGATCACCACACACCCTCCCCCATCCCGAATCACGTCCTGCTCCCTCTCGGCGCCTAACTACAACCCACTTCCCTTCCATTCGCTCAAGGTCCATCACTCTCCCCCTTCTACCGTTATTGGTTCCTCCACGCCCTCGATCAGAAAAAGCTCCCCCTCCCCCTGTTCAAACTTAAGGTTGCCTTTACCATAGCTCCGTGGCGGGCAACCACGAGCCCACACGCACACGCCCCCCCTAGTCTCCTCCTCCTCCATCTTCCGCTCTCCGACTTCCGCTCTCCTCGACTGATCCTCTCTCGCCTCCTGCCTCTGTCTACGACTATTTAGAGTCCTCTTTTTCCCTCCCTCTTTTTCTTTTACTTTGCTTTCCTCTACTTCTCATCACCACACCTTGGACTATTCTTCGACCACCAACAGCCACTTACACACTCACCTCGAGACTTCACGTCCACCGAATAACCACTTCACTTCTCTACTACCACCACAACCACCCAAAGCACCACATTCAACATGCCTGCTTACGAATACTGCTGCCAGTGCGGAGGCATGATTGTCATCAGCACCACCTGCACCGCCTGCGGCCACAAGCAGTGCAACAACTGCCCTCTTTGCTAAATGGCTTCACCCCACGACTCTCGTCCGCTCGTCGTGCCTTGGTACGCCCTCTCCTTCATCACGCTCTCCCACACGAGGAACCGATTCTAATGCCATCCCACAGAGTTTGCACACTCTCGCGTCCTTCATGATATGCAGGCGGTGACATAAGCTTTGGATTTTAGGCGGCATCCGGAGCATCCCGATGAGCACCCATGACAACCTCAACGAAACGACCAAGTGTTTCTTTTTTTCTCGGCCTTTTGTGTTATCCTCAACCGCTTTCTTGCTTTGAACGCCCGTCATACCCCTCGGATTTTGCTGGATACCCTGTTTTGGTTCTTTTTAACCTTGTTTCGGAATCGGCGTTTTTCTCTTCAAAATGCAACGGACTGGAGTTATATTTCAGACGGAAATGAAAATTCTGAAAAAATCTTCTTTACGCTGTCTGTACTACTTGTCCTTTTTCTTTATTTTTCGAGGGACTCTTGCTGGAAAAGAGGGAGCAAACAGGCGTGGTATGACTGGGGGTCTGTACGCATAGCGATTTTGCGAGAAGACGGGGAAAAGTTGAAAGCAACTGGGAGGTTTCGCAGGAAAACTGGCACAGGGAGAAATGGGCGTTTTGTATTGTATGTGCTACTGGAAGACTACCGGCATTGTACGATGGATTGATTTGATACCCCCGGTAGCCGTCTCGACTAGGATAACTTGGTAGAATCATGTCGAGGCTCACGTCAATTCTATCTCTTTGGGACAAATGACGAATGGAAGACCCGTGACTGTTTGAGTATACTATTAAGTGTCAGAGAACCTACCGTATATTTTATTTTGTCTTGTTTGCTTCAAATGAGGGCTTTACCTACAAGTTGCGGTAAGATCATTGCCAATTATGTGCTGGCCTTTGTGCCGTCATCTCCTGTTCTCCCTCTGCCAACAAACCAAGGATGGCTGAAACTAAACCCCAACTACCAGATTAGGCAACTCGACGCCAGCGTCTGCTGTTTTTACTTGCCAGAGTCTCGTCACTAACACGTTGGGCTTTGTTCTCCAAATACTAGCCGGCATGTTGGGTGAAACGGATGCAGATCAAAAGTAAATACATGTAGGATGTAACCTTGCGGCGTCAACACTTTTGCACCAACAGACTGAGTATACACGTATACGTACACGCCCTCCTTTCCCCTTGTCTTTCATCTCGTGAATGAATGAATAATTGTCAGCCTCGACTTTCTCTCTCCCATTCTCTCCCGATCTTTCCCGGGGAGCGGACAAGTGAACATGTGGTCCCGAGAAATTCCCGCAACAAACGAAACATTGCTTTGCGGTGCCCCTCGGCCTCGGAGTCGGAGTTCTCTCCCTTCCAATTCGTTTTCGTCTCAAAATCCTTACAGGCTGCTCTGACTGGCACGCTTCCTAAGCGGTTACTTGCTTGCTGATGCTGTTGCTACTGTCTTATGACACCCCCACGGCCACCTCCCCCGATGCCCTCCCTCCCACGGCTTCACTCGCTTTGCCTTGTCCACGTCCAGCAGGTCCCCTGTGCAGGTGCAGCGTAGCAGGGAACATGGCCCTAGCCCTTCCCCCCGCTGCAGCTGCTGGCTGCTAGATGCGGCTGTTGCGGCGACTCAGCTGGTCCAAACAAAAAGAACGCACGCGCCCTGGGCACCCTTTCAACCTCCAACCTCCAACCGAGTCCGTCCTGCATTGGCCCACGCCTCCGTCTCCGCCGGTCGGGGCAAGTGGGGCTGTCGTCGCCGTGGTCACGGAGCACCGAGGCTTGGACCTCGGCCGAGCAATGACCGAAACATGCAAGGCACTGGTTACCTACTTACGTAGCAATTACACGGCACGGTGAGAAAGGAGAGTGATGTCTGAGCACCTGATGTGATGTCTTGCAGCCTCACTACCCAAGCCAAAGCCTAAAGAATGATCAACAAGCCACGTTTCACCGTACCTAGGTAGGTACGTATAGGTATTCTTTTCCTCTTCAAGAAACAAATCTTCACGTCCAGCTTCACATGCCAACCTCCCAATTGAGACCACAAGACGAGATCAATATAACTTTTCAACCTTGTTTCTTTTTGACTCGAATTTTCAAACAAGATAATATGACTTTATCTGGTATTCTCATTGCGTCGACCCGCCTCACTCCCAGTCCATTCCGTGCATTCAAATCCCAACACCACCTTCTCCCTTGCAAGTCCGCTATGCCTGTCCATTCTTCTTCCAATTGGGCAATTTCTTCCTCTGCAAGCCGACGCCTGCATGAATCAAAGTCCTGCTCGATCCCTTGCGCCAGCCCTGTGTTTGCGCCTGATGCAAATTCCCAACTTCCATGTAAACACAAAAAATAGTCCGTCAACAGTGTCGTCCGTAACAAAAATAACAGGGAATGACTCGGGCCAACCCGTAAATGTACAAAACTGCCAAGTGCTCTTCTGCACATTCTCTGTACAGAATCGAGGGGTTGGCATATTAATAGAAAGCAACGAGACAGTTTATCTAGGTATCGTCATGTATCTCATGTCTGCAATGACCAAAAAAAGCCGCATATTAAGCCAAAGAGAAAAGAATTTTTGACAAGCAATCAAATCATGCCACCGGGCAGACCGTTTCCAGCCATGTTCGGGGGCATCGGTGGCGGCATCGACGGGTGTGGTGGACTGTTGCGAAGAGAGCGTGCTCGGCCGTTCATCCCGTTGGCCTCGCTAGTTGCTTTTCTGAGTCGTTGCCGGTAGTTTGAACCTTCATCATCGTTGGCAAAAGCCGAAAGGCTTCGGCTCTCATCCGCACCGGTAGGGCTCATTGGCAGACGGCCTCTCAGCGCAGCCTCGTCCTCACTCCTTCGCGCAAAGTCGCTCATCGTGTTTGTCTTGCGTCGGGGATTGATCGGGGGCACGGGGGGTGCGCTCCCATTCACATTGGGCGGGATGCCACCACGTTGTCCCACAGGCCCCGAGCTACTGGGGGACATCATCGGAGGATCGGTTGGGTCTCGAGGTCTCATCATCCGCTTTGAGGATGCTTCCAGGTCCAAGTTTCCGGGGTGATGAGGAGACGGACGTTGGCTTGGGGGCCCATATGGAGAAGGTGCGCCGTTCATAGGAGAAATAGGGGACGGCTGACCATGTTCAAAGGTGCGAGGGGGCATACCCAGGTTGGGCGACGGTTCACCAAACCGGTTAAAGCGCACAGGAGAGTGCGCTCCATTTGAGCGTGGATGAGATGGTGATCGCATCATGGGACCCTGCTTCGGCATACCGTTCAGTCCAGGAGAACCCATCGGCGCATGAAGTTCGTCGCGGGGAACAGAACCATTTCGGAGACGGGGAGGCCTGCTACCAGATCGTCCACCGCTGCTGTTTTCAGAGCCACTCCTCTCACGCTCCGACGTAGCCCGCGATGCTGATCGAGAAGAAGGTCCGTTCCAGGACTCTTCACTGGGAATGCGATTGTAAGCGACAGGAGGTCGCCGTTCCTGAGATGGCTGTCGAGAAGAAGGCCCTCGCAAGCTAGGAGCACGCTCACGGGCTGACATCTGATGAGGAATGGGAGAGGGTGCCTGAGGAGCCTGAGGAGCCTTTTGGGGAGCTTGATACCGTTGCTGAACCTCGATTTCCTTCATTCTCTGAAGCTCTCGGCGAGCTTGTCGAAAGGCCTTGAGACCAACGTGCACATTGTCGCGATCCACAGAAGGGCGACTTTCATTCTCCGAGGGCTCGATGGGCTGAACCACGGACTGGACAGCTTCTTGCTTGGCGTCGGGGTCTGTCGAATCCGGTCGAGCAATGTGAAGGCTGGTACTAGAAGCCGAGCTGCTAAGACCAAGAAGCTTCTTGGCCTTGGTGCTCTGATTATCACGCTCCCCTCGTGTCCGATCAACGAGAGAGCCGCGGCTGGACTTTGCTTTCAAAATTCCAAGGGCATTAGGTCGAGGAGGGGGAGGAAGCTCAGAGATAGGAGGGGCCGGGGGCGCAGAAGTCCCGCTATCAGATTCCGCATAAGACGTCAATCTTTCACGAACTCGCCGTGCGCCGTCAGCGAGGTGTCGAGCGAAATCGTCCGTCTCGTTGTCTCTTTTCTCGTCGATGCTGGTGTCCTCAATAGACGGAATCTCGGCTACGGAATATCGAGGTTCAAGGGACGATTTGGTCATGGGAGGACTGGGCAGATCATGCTCCATCGACATGGCCACACCTCTTTCAATCGATTCCCAGGTGTGAGTCTTGGTGACTGGTTCGAATGTCTGAACGTCATCACGCTCAGAAGGAAATCGAGAAGCCAAGTCCGAGTCGTTGGGGGCAGCACCATATATCGACGAAGCATTGCTGTCCTGCCGCAGGTGCGCGCGAACCATGCCACTAAGCCCTCCTGTTGTTGGGCCCAAGGTTGGGGAATCCTCCGGAGACTCACTCCTGGAATCATCCTTCTCGAGCGATAAGGGAGTAGGAAGGGCAGACTTTCTGAAAGCTGGATGTTCATGATCTGCCGGTCGCTCGACCGTGACCTGTGGCGGTGCAGGCAAGCCGGAACGCGCAGAAATACGATTGCTCAAACCATCGTCCTCATCTTCTTCTTCATCGTCGAAGAAGGTTGAGGTTTGGCCCTCCTCCTTCAGCGCTGCTTCAATGCTGAAGCTATTCGAGTCATGTTTTTCGAGAGCTGGTCTTTGAGTAGATGGAGAACGGGATCGAATCGTAGGCCCAGAAGCGTTTGAGTCGGTTCGGAAACGATTTGTGGGAGTCTCGCGACCACGTTGGAGCTGAATCTGTCGCTGGGCGTATCTAGACTCGTCATATTGAGCAACCTTGGCCAATACACTGGTGGCTGCAGGCTTCGTCGTCTCGGATGGCAAATTTAGAGCCTGATGTTCACCCGTCTCACTAATCGGGGGGCTCAGAGGAGGAGTAGCACCGAACGAAGTACGCTCTTCAAAGCCCGGAAATCTATGCTGAGACTCAACTGGGCTTGTTTGAGAGGTGGGAGGGCTAAATGATCGCAGGTTAGGGGCGCTGGCTTTGTTCAGGATGGATCTAGAGTTGGCGAAGCGGTCGCTAAAAGTTGCACTAGAGGGAGAGGGAACAGTAGGAGTGAGATCCGGGGTGCGGTTCAGGGTCCGTTGTTTAGATAGCGTGTCGATTCTAGACAGAGCTGACGTTTGTGAGTTGTGAAGGTCTTGATTAAGACCTTGTTCGTACAAGCGACGGGTGCGAGTTACACTCCTCTCAATTGGGGGCGTCGGGTTTGAAGCTGCCGTAGCGGACTGCCAGTCCTTGACAGATTGAGAAGGTTGTGATGAGGTGATTGAAGTTGCTGCAGTGGAATTTCGAGCACCAGACGGGGCTGAGGAGGTAGTAGAGCTTGTTTCCCGTCGTCGGTTGTATTCAGACTGCTGGGGGGAATCTGGTCGGGGAATGTCGGAGTCCAAAGACTCGCTCTGTTGAATCTCATCAAGTGAATCCGCTTCCCTTTCCTTTTCGGCTTGCCGCCACTTTTGAAAAGCAGATTGTGCAACGTCGTCGCCATACAACGCCCTCCCAGAGGTAGCTCCAGGCCTTCCACCTGCACCTGAAATCTTGTAAATCTTTTGGCGTCCTCCAAACAGATTATTTCCTTCGGTCGGTTTGGACCGGGTCATCACGCTTCCGGTAGTTGAAGCATTATCGTCTGACTGGTAATCACTGTTGCGTGCAAAGGGGGCCCGAATGGACTCAACTTCTGCTATGTCGCTGAGTCCTGCCCCAAAACCAAAGTCGGTAAGCCTCGATTGTCTTTTGCTGGAGTAGAGCACGCTGTCGTCACTGGCCTTTCCAACCTTGGTGTTAGGGTCATCTTGCTCACGCAACATGGAAAATCTCGCTGAAAGGTTCGTCATCAAGAGACTGGTTCTAAAATCGTCATTGGAAGGGAGTGCGGTTGCAAGGTCAAGTTCAGCCTTTGGCTCTTCCTCCTGGGATTTCTTGTTCTTCCCGAACATCTTGAATGGGCTTGACGACTCGGATTCGACTGATGGGCGCGGGGGCGCCATGTCGTCTCTGACCTTCTTCCTGCCTCGAAAACGGTTCATGATGGCGATTGTAAGTTCCACCAGTTATGTGATGCTAGTAGAATCGTTGATGGTGATTGAGGATTGATTGTCGGTATTCTTCAGTTCATTTCAGTTATCTTGAAATAATGTCAAGTTCACTAGTCCAACGGAGATGTCGACCTAAAATCGTATGTCAGCCGATATACGTCAAGACGAATTCCAATCCGCCATTCTTCCTCCATGCTTATTCGTGACAAGATACAAATGGCGTGTAGGGCTCGGATTGTCTCGCCCGCTTACCTTGATCGCGATGTCTGCTCGGTCTCTCAACTACTGGGGCAATTGGGGATGATCGTACCTGGATATTCTTCTCGTCCACAACTCGAAACAGAAGCCTGTATGCTCAATGTATTTCTTGAATCGGGCCGACAAAGACGGCGAGTGAATAATGTAGAGAGTCCACACGAGGCGTAACCCACCACACGCGACTTCGATTGCTTCCTATCGCGAGGACAACGGATGTTGGAAGACTGAAGATCTTGGTTCTCTCCAGTTGTCGAGGAAAATGCTCGTAGCACCTCGAATCGTTAATTCGTTTGCAGCAAGCCGAAGGGACGGGCAGCTGCAGGAAGTATGCGTAGGAGTGACAAACGAGAGACGGGTAGCCGCGACGGGTCGGGGCCCAGGCCCAGAATTGGAAATGGTTCAGTGACTTCCAGCGGAAAAGGCTTGTCTCAGAATCGGTGGGAAAAAGAATCTCGAGAGTGGAGGATGTGTGGTCTTTGAATGATAGTCGCCAGCCGGTCTTTTTGTTGGTCTGCGGATCTCTGAAGGGAGGACGAGGTGCGATATGACTCTTGAGAGCAAGCAGGATGAGATCGACAGAGTGATGTTGAAAGGGAGAGTCGGATTGACCTGACCAGCAGTGGAGGCTTTGTTCGGAGGTCGATTGAAGGCAGTGACGTGAAGCGAAAGGAGTAGCAGCAGAAGGACAGTAAACCTATCGACAAGAGTTGACTGGTAAACCGATGCCTTTTGGCTGGTAGGAGAAAGAAAGGGAAGCAGGTAAGCAAGCAAGGTGAACGAGCGGAAAGGAAACGAAGAGGAGATCCCGGCTAGACCAAATCAGCTTCCAGTAGTTTTTTTTTCCCTTAACAAGAGAAATTGGCGGCGACGATGAAGGGGGAATGAATTTTGGACTGGACAGGCCTCTGCACATAGGAGAGGCGCTACGGATTAGAATGAGGAGTGAAAGGGGGGTGGTGGGATGCGGAAAGACAGGGGGTGTGCGTGGTGCCAGGGGTGCAGGGCGCTATGACCCGACTAGGACTAGGCAGGTACGAGGGATCAGATGGAACACAGAGGACGGAGTACGAAGCACTTTGCACATCGCTCCTTCTCGGTTTCCTTTCCTTGTGAGAGACTGCTGTGACTGCTGTACGCTCTCTTCCCCTTTCTCCCGGGCAGTCGACTTTTCTGCGGTGAAAATGAAGCTCAGCAAGGTATTGTCTACCTTGTCCACCTCGTATCGCCTGCCTCACATAAAGTATCGAATACTACACTCTTGGACCTTCGGTTCAAGGCATTTACTGGAACAAACCTGGAAGTGAACTGATCCAGCCAAGAATCCAGTGCGACGAAATAATTTGTATCTCATAGAACGACATTTCAGACGGAGATTATGAATGTTATCCCCTTTCTTATATTTGTCCAAGTACGCGATGTCACAGTATCACGGTCAATCAGCAAACAAATTCATCTGTACAAATTGTCATAAATTACATCAACTTACCTTGGGAGGAGTCACAGTCAGAGCACACATCCTCTCTCATCCCTTTCTCCCTGTGCTCGCTTTTCCCACCACTCATCAGTCGGGCATCCGTGATTTGCGGATGGGACCATGGGTCATGGCGCAGGGATTTGGGTGGATTTGTGAAGGGGCACAGAGGGAGAGGGAGGGGAAAAGAAAAGAAGGAAGAAAAAAGTACCATTTCGTGCGCGAAGTAGGCCGTAGGCACGAGCCTTCGGGGCGACGATGAGCAATCAGCGTGGGTTGGGATGAACGCTACAGTTCAGCTGCCGGGTCCCCCAAAGGCCTGCTAGCTGCGGGGACGGTGGGTCGCAACGTCGAGGTACCCGCGTACTTCGTAACTTCCTCAGTAAAAATCCATCGCAGTTGGCAGTTGTCGAGTGAGCGTCAAGAGCGGGATGGAAGGGAAGGAAGGAAAGTCCCACCAGGGGTTGATGGTGCGGCAAGTGAAGAGGGAGCAACCTTGGATGAATTGCTGGCTTTGTCTCCGCCTCAAATGCCGCCCAGTTCCCTCATCTCAGCTTCGCAATAGAAAGCAGTGCCTTTATTTGGGCACCCTCGGGCTTTCTTCTAGCGGGTTGTACTGGACTCGAGGGGCCAGTACCCTCCCAGCGGTGCTTGGGCGACTCTGAGCTCCCATTTCAGGGCTTGTTAGCGAGAGCCACCCAGCCAGCCCAAGCCAGTCGTGCATCCCTCGCCCTACGAGCTGTCGTAAGCATCAGCACCAGCTTCGACATCAGCTAAGGTCCGGGTCTCGCTGCCTTGCAACTCCACCTATTGATATCTGCCGGATGAAGTTCAGCTCACCGGAATCGCCAGGCATCCGCAGTGATCAGGGATGTACCCTTGGCTCTCCGATCATCCGCAGCATCCCAGTGGCCTTGTTTGGGGCAAATACAATGACAAAATTCCGAGGGAGACTGGCTCGTCTTTAGGGGTTCTGGGCACTGTAGCAGCCGGGATGATGGAGTACACTTCGGTGTGTATGAAGTATTTCGAATGTTTACAAACCAGACGATCATGATCTCATGTCATTGGTGTTTTCCGCCGTTCTACCGACACTAGCAGTTTTCCTTTTTGTACAAAGAACATCGCGAGCGAGACACAATCCGTAAAGAAGTGGAAAAGGACGTCATTACGAGGAGCTACCGTACGTCCCACCAAGAGCAACAATGCATTCGTCTCAAGACACAACTTGAGACACAACTATTCACAGACAATCAATCTTATCGCGTCTGACGAAAGGTTTGAGAGCATTTACCTCATCATTCCCTAGTCCACTACATTGTGTACCTATGTTATTCAACACCCATCGTCGCTCTATGTTCGCTCTATTATTTATTTCAGTTAAGACCAACTTACCTACACGTGGTTAGTCGTGGTCGATGCAGTCTTGGAACTCCCTCGCCCCGAGTCTATTCAACACGTTGTTCATCAAGTCATCGACAATGACCAACCGCAGTAACAGATGGACTTGTACGTGGATAGCGTGGGGATGTCCAGAGCGTCCTTAACAAGAAGCAGAGCTCCCCATCCCCAACCACCCTCAGTTACACGCTGGAACAGCACTGGAACATACGTCTACCTTGCTATGACTGTGATGAAACTGAATCGCCGACTGAATCCGAAGCACCGGGCGTGCAGTACCGAAAAACCTTGACTCGAAACCCCGGCCAACTAAATGCGAATGCGGGAATGTATTCAAATAGCAAACTGAGAGCAGCTGCTTGATTCGTTGATTTCAAAAGACGGCATCAACATTGCACTCCTTACTTCATACTATGAGTCCCCTTCACCTGTTAACAATATCATGTCCATCGCCTAGATCGACAGTATGGCTCTCCT
Organism: Rugonectria rugulosa; assembly: GCA_023509875.1. Classification (NCBI taxonomy): domain Eukaryota; kingdom Fungi; phylum Ascomycota; class Sordariomycetes; order Hypocreales; family Nectriaceae; genus Rugonectria; species Rugonectria rugulosa. Next base: position 14,760 of record JALNIO010000393.1, read on the forward strand.
CACAACGGCAGCAAGCTGTATGAGATCGACAGAAGGGAGGAAACCAGTCGCCAGACAACGCACCCAATCTTGAGTTACAGGACGAAACCAGACACGCCTGCGGCAAACAACATTGAACCGTTGACATAGTAAGACCACTACTGCAAGGGAAGAGTCTGGTCACATTTAGGTCATGTCACCCGCGCCTTAGCGTACCAACAGACGCTCCGGCGGGGCACCGGGTCGATGGTCGTTTCGCTTCGTCAGTGTCTACCCGACGGGAAGGGATTGGGATTGGGATTGGGATTGACAAATGGCCAACGGACCAAACTCTAACCCCGATCGTGGATTCAACCCGGCCTCTCGTGTCTGGTGATGTAGCCAGGTGCCAGGAGACGTTTGGCAGCAGAAGAGGGTTGGAGAGGTTTGTACTCCGTACGCCGTATCGACTCTCCTCGAATAACCCGGAGCCCGTTACTGCTCAGCACTCCATTCTCGACATCTGACGTTAACAGGGCGGCCAAGGCATCCACCACTCGAAGCTGACATACAAAGTACAGTACAAGTACGGAGTACGGAGTACAAATCCTTGCTATTTCCCGTAGAGGCGTTTTGCAAGGGAATAGACTTGTATTGGTTATACTACGGAGCACACCTCATATCCCATGGAGGGGTTTTTTACTGACGTCGCGCCGGTCACAGGGGATCTTATTAGGTCCGAGCTGCATGCAAAGTCTATCACCGTCGCAACGAAGCTCCTGGAGGATGGGTTCTCAGTGAGTGAGCGTCCTATCGGCTGTTTGCTGCAGCTTTGCACGGGAAGATCTGACCATCCGCCGCAAAGTCCTACTCGATCATCCAATACATTCGACCACTCGGCACCCCTTTTCCCCTTTTGCCTCTTCCAAGGATAGCAGCCCCTATTTGCCGGCAATCTTGGTGTTCGGTGCCTGCATGAACAGAAGAAAAGAAAGACGAGCCGTCCAACCATTCCCCATATCTCAACTTCTCCGCAAAGCATCCAAAACTCGAGGTAGATGCCGCACCAGCGTCGGCCGGTCTAGCTGTGGCACTGACACGACTCGTTGTCTTTGACCACTAAGCTGCCGCAATCGCCTTGCCACCGTAACGGTCTCGGAGCTGTTACGGCTTGGCTTATGTACTTCGTACGTCGAGATCTTCTTTTTTTTTCTTTTTTTTTTTGTTAACCCATTCGCCGTCGTGCTTTTGCTTGTTGCGTTTTCCTTTTGCCCCGGAAAGCCGGGTTGCGTCTACTTTTCTTTTCAGTTACATCTTGCCGGATGTACCTATGCAAGTAACTCAAAACTTAGACAGGTTTTACTTGTCCCTTGGCTCATGGTGCTTCCTTTTCTTCCCTTTTATTTTTGGCCCTTTTCATGGAACTAGAGGCGGCGCCACAGGGAGTACAAAGCATAAGCTTGTCCTTGCTCAAACAGCAGATCATTGCACTTTTGGCCCCAAGATCATTTGGGGACTCCAGTGGTCGAAATAGCTGATGGAGCCAGTTCTCCAGTATGACTGGACTATGAACGATTGATTGCAAAATCATTCGGGATACGGATACAGCGAGACACACAGCATGACGCTAACAAAGCGTGGTAGACCTCCGTTTACTCTGCGTTCAAGACAGAGATTTCGCCCGTGTTCGCAACTGGCGCGCGACTGCATTTTCCTCAATCACAGTCGTAATTCCAGCCAGGAGAATCTGAATGTCCTACGTAAAAGTCTCACTCCGAGTAGATACCCATTTGACAGTGTGAATCACCCCGTAACTACGAGATATGAACAAAAGCCATAGTAGCATACTCGGTGCATCATTGGTAGCTGTTTGCTAGCATTTATCCCAGCGGGCATTCGTACATAAGGTAAGCACATTCATGTACGAAATGAAGGACACGATTACGAAGCGAACCTACATAGTGCATACTGATGCATTATACGTCCTCGTCATCTTGTTTACGTGATCGATGTCATCGTCGTCGTCACAACTCTGTTTGCGAGAAAGTACCAGTTTTCGGAACCGTTCTAAAGATGTATTTTTACAGAAAACCTATAAATCGGCCCGCGGATGCACTATACACGCAGAGTACTCGTAACCATGATCGCTCTTCTGCTCTGGGGAGCCTGAGGTGAAGTACGAATGCTCTACTCAGCACCCCTCCGGAAACCTGTCATTGAGGGTCCTTCGAGAGTTGCCGCGCGTTCGCCAAAAGAGGCCGAGTATGTTTTCTGCTTGAGCAATACGAGGTGGGAATAGCAGGGAGAGAGCAGCTTTGCAGTGGATTTCGTGCATCTCGATTACCAGCCCGCAGAGCCACCGTCAAAGTACCATAGGTAGTCAAACTCTGATGAATAAACCCTCGGTTCATATGGCTCTTTTTGTGCATTCAGTCGGCTGGTGGGCATTCATTAGCAGAGCAACGGGCGGCGCGCCCAATCCTGGCTGGGCGACTTCTGAGCGGCCTCGCTTGGTCCCTGTCACGGATCTTTCACTGGACCATCCGAAGACCAATTAGAAGCGTGTTCCTGACGCTATTCCTGTTGTGGACGTCAGGGTGGGAGGGCTTGGTGCCACTTTTTTAGCTGCAGAGGAAGGGGAGACTGGAAGGAGGGAGGGATTCCAGGGCAGCAGGGAAAGAGGGAAAGGATGGGTGGGTGTGTTGATAGCGACTGGCCACTGCCCCTTGTCTGATTTCCCAGGTCCTGCCCGGGGAAAGAAGCAATAAATAATCTGAGAGAAAAGGACGGACGGATGAGTGGGTGACATCGCGAAATCGGATCTGCCAGTACCAAAGTCAAGCCGTCATCTGTCACTCCTATTCGCACGAAGACGAAACTCCATCATAAACCATACGGAGTAATCTCACCATGGCCGGTTGGTTTCCTCCTGCGTTGACTTCCATCAGGAGGCCAAAGTCAACAAACCGACGTCAGTGTCTCTTGTCCTGTGGCAACCCTCTTTCGCTAAGCAAAAGCCCACCGCCGTGGCGGCGAGGGCTATTGAGGCGCTAACTGTCAGGCACGAAAACTCCTCTGAGATTTGTCCCCCAAAAGCAAGACAAGACAAGGCTCCAGGGCCCAATCAATGGTGGTTGTTTCGATTTTTTTTCGTTTTTTCTTGGTCGCAGGCTGCCGTATTTTATTGTTCTATCAGTTCCCAATTTCTCATTCTCTCATTCCCGCAATGCCCACAAGCCTGCTACTTTACCTGTAACGTGGCTCGGCGGCCCTCGGACTTGATATTGCACAGCTCATCACTTTTCAACTCGGCCTCATCTCTCTGAGTACGTAGGCCCCCCGGCTTCTCGCCCAACTTGTCGGGTCCCGTCTAACGGCTCGCCTTGCACCGAGCCGACATGATGATGGGCGCTCGGCCCTGCCTAGCACACGACCTTGGCCAGAGCCTTACGAGAGCCTCAGAGGGTAGCAGGGCAACAAGGGAGGCTTCCAGATGAATTCCTCTGTACGGAGTAGCGACGCCTCAATCTCCAGCCTTCCCCAGTTGCGCCCCACGAGCACAGGACTGAAGCCTCGTTGTGGTCCAAACACACTGCGGTGAATGCGGTGCACATCACACAAGGGTGTTACGCCCAGCGCCACGTTCATTTGATGAGGCTTTGACCAGTATTGTTGGGTCAGCCATCATTCCAGAGCATGCGAGGTCGCCGCCCAGTGATGCCAAGTACAGGGCCTCGTACTTTGTCCCGGGTCAGCTTGAGCCTCGCCAGCATAAAATTTCGGATTGCGTTGGCCTGACCTGCAGCGATTTTATGCCGATTCGTCTCTGCATGTAGGCTTCTTTTCCGGCACCTACGCACGTTACTCGTTTCGCTCTCAACCACGCAAGTTAGTTACATCTTAAATCCAGGTAAGAATGCACATGGCTTCTCCAAGCGTCATCATTACGGGACACCCATCGATGACATCGATTCCATGACAGTTTACCATCCCATCCACAACGTAGCATTGTGCTTTGTTCATCTTGAGCACACCATCAGCCCTTTCACAAGCATACTGGGATCGCCGTCCCAGCACGCCGGCTCGCACCCCTCCCCTGCAAACACCAATCGGGGATGCATGAGTGCCAATCTCCGCTCAGCGCACACAGCTCTGAGCTTGAAGTTTGGCCTCGTGATGTCTCTCGGAGCTTGGAAGAAGAGCGATCTGTGAACGGAGGCTATCAAGAACTGATACACTGAGAACAGCTGATTCCCCGTCACTCACCGTCCCCGGAGCTTGCAGGCCGATATGACGGCTACACCACGCTCCGTCAGGTTAGCTCTGGGACGCCTTGGTTTGGCTTCCGTCCGTTTAATCTCAATTCCAAGTTTCCGGCGCGGGGTCATGCACAAAAGCGTTTGTTGTTATACACCAACTGCATGTGAGTACCTCGAACCAACAATTCCTCTTCATAAGGCGCGACGCGACGCGGGGTCAAGGCACTAACTCATGGTGTCGTGTTATGGTGTGGTGCACTATGCTATGTGGTGTCTTGATCTTGTGTTTGGTGGAAATCACCCATTCTTCAAGGCAATCTCTTTGCCTCGGCAGAACAACTCGCACAATTGCCTTGCCATATTAAAAATTAGGTCGACCGAACGGGCAATATGTACGAAGCACGGAGTACGGAGGTTGGTACTACCGTGAGCTGTTATTACTCCGCTACCATGTCCGTCTGTGCAGCATTCATGAATGGCTACAAAGTACGAAGTAGTTACACTTGTGGTTCACTTTGCTTTCACATTCGCACTACCAGCCTCGGGTCATCCAGACAAATTGGTCACATTCCTTTCGAGAGACATTCGGTCTTCAACTGATCAGCACGTTTTCGGGGGTTCCTTTCACCTGCTCGAACCTCGTGTTCTGGTCCCACAACCCCAGCGCGGGTTCAGCCGTTGATCGACCTTTTACGGTTGAGAAGAGTGAGGAATGGGACATGTCGATCTAATTGTTTACTTTGCGGAAGGGTTTTTTTGTTTACCAAAAAAAAATCATCGCGAGATGTTTAGGTATGTGTGCAAAGACGCGCCTTTCTGGCATGTGAACGGATGTCCCGGGTAGAGCGAGAGTCTGGGATAGTAATTAGACGTTTTAGTGGTTTTTATTTATACTCGGGATCTTGATCTGGATTTGGATCTCGCGGTTAGTTCCGTGGAAGTGGTTAATAAGGCAAGTCTTGGTTTATGAAGTTTGTCTCAATAAAACCCTTACCTAGCTCTACCAGTCGCATCATTACGCATTGCTAGGCTGAATAAACGATCTGCTTCAGCCTCACCAATACCGCTCTATTCTAGGGTGCCGTAAGCCTATCCGTAGAATACTTTTCGTAAAAAAAATCTAAAGCCAAGCCCTGGGTCGCTTCGGAGAAGCCGCGTGGCCCTCGCTGTCACCCTCACCTCTGTCCTCCGAACTCAGCTCGCCCCGGGATCTCTTGAGGCTGCTCCCCTCGGACGCGCCCTCGCTCTCCGTGGTCCGGGCCCAGGTGTTCTCGCGGCTCGGGGGCACGATCTGGTTGTAGGGCGTGGGGCTGACGAAGAGGCTGGACCCCTCGCGGTTGACGCTGGGGGTGGTGGACGGCTGGACGGGTGCGCTGTCGCTGGTGGAGGGTGAGAAGTGCATTTTTTCATCATCGTCGTCTTCGATAACCATGGAACTCTGAGTGTCGTTGCCCTGGACGGGAGCTTCGTCTTCCGAGTCGGAGTCGCTGGTGAGGTCAACGACAGCTCGAGGCGCGGGAGGATCTCTGCTGGGTCGTCTTGCGAAGCGGTCCTCGTCCTCGAAGTCAAAGGACATTGCCATGCTGTCCTGCGTGCTCTGACCAGCATCATATCGAGGTCGCCGGATGCCTTGGGAGCCGCCGTCCCTTTCATCCCCATCCGGACTGCTGTCAGAGTCGCCTCCGTCATCATCGTCACCGGAATCAGAATCAGAATCAGAGCTGGAGGATGAATCCGAGGACTCGGAGTCATTGTCAGACTCGTCCACATCTCCAGGGCACCCTTCAGGCAGGTCAGCGTCGTTTCTCCTGGTGGCGTTCCACACGGCTCGACGCAGCTCCTCGTCTGGTTGGAAGCCTTGGATAAAGGAGCAGAGGGAGTTGAACCTGGAGCACATGGCATCGTCGTCCGTCTTGGGGCGTCTGACGGCGTTGTTGGCGTCCATGACAAAGGTGAAGTCTCGCACAGGCACCTTGCTCCTCATGCTGCAGCGGTCCCAGTCGAAAAACTCGACCTTTTCCATGCCTCGAAGCATGTGGATGTAGTCGAGACCCTGAATGGTTCGGAGGGACCGGCAGAGGCGGAAGTTTGGCTGTCTGGTCGTCTTGTCCCTCATGTACTCAATCACACCGTGCGGCTCATGCTTGCGGCGCATGTACTCGCGGGACGATTCCTGGACAAAGACCACCATCGTCTTCAACCATCTCGCCTCCCCAAGCCACGTCATCGGAAAGGTTCTTCGCGACGTGTACTTGCCCCTCACGTTGGGCTGGTAGCAGACCTCTTGACTACCGGACCAGAAGAGTTCGACGTCGCGAACTCGCTGCAGCTTCGATCTGATTCCCTTTGCAAAGCGACCCTATTCGCCAATGGAGGAAAAACAGAACTTGTTCTGCGAATAGAATAAGAACGCTCCCATGTAGTGCCATTCTTTGTTCACCAGAAGGGGTGCGAGAAACTTTTGAGGCTTGATTGCGCAGGTGAGGTTGAATCGTCCTGGGCCAATGCGGAAGCGGTGCAGGAGAGACGGCTTGCCCCTGCAGTTGGTGGGCATCTCGTTGGGTTCGTAGTAAGGGTCCAGGCGAGAGAGGACGTGGATGGGCTCTCCATCGGTGACGAGGGTCATTCGGAGGATGGCGACGAGGGTCTCGGGCTGCAGTTTGGCGATGAAGCAAGAGACGGCTCCGCCTGCATTGGCTGCGGCCTGTGCCTCTGCATCTGCCTTTTCCTCGTTGAGAATAAGCTGTTCCTCTTCATCGGTGGGCTCCCTCAAAGAGATATCTGGGTGCAGATAATGGGGACTGTGGCGCATGTCTGTAAGATCATTGTCAGTAACTGATCCTGCTTTCCCATGAGAATGTCGTGATACTTACTATTCTCGCGATTGGTCAACCCCACGAGTTGTTCATATGTTTGGACGTCTGGAGGGAGGTTCGCCCAATCCCCAGAAAAGTATGCCTCCATGGCTCGCCAACACGTCTAAACCAAGAATGTCAGGTCCCCCAATTAGAAAGATGAAGAAGAAGAGGCGTCACAACTTACTTGTTCTGTCTTGAGACGGCTCAACCCGCGGAGTCTTTGAATGATCTCGTCCTTGCGCCGAATCTCTCTTCTCTGGTTGCGAATAATCCTCTGCAGTTCAAGGACCCTTGCGCGGCAATTGCGCCTCTCCTCTCTCTCCTGCGCCCAGCGGTTCCTCCACCAAGTGACGGCCTGAGCCAGTCGAAGCCACCAAGGCCTGCAAGTTACGAAGCAGCCCTCGCTCCACTCGGGCTCGTGATGGTCTCTCGCCCAGTCGGGCACAGGTCCAGGCCCCTCTGGAATCTCCTCAGGCGGGTCGAGGTACCGGCGAAGATCCTCTTCGTCGTCACCAAACTCGGAGGCGTTGCCGTCGTCGTTGGGATCGGGTTTGTGGGGGTGTTCCTCACCATGAGGAGGGGGAGGTGCTTCTTCCTGACCAGGCTCAGCATTGTCAGCGTCCCCTTCTTCATCGGCGTCTTCTGCTTGGGCGTGAAAGTCGTTGTTCCCAGGAGCGTCAGGCATTGGTTCTTCGGCCGCATCGTCGTCGTTTGAGTCTTCGCCCTCGGCGTGCAAAGGATTGTCTGCGGTGTGTCCTTGGTTAGATTAGATCTTCATATGGACTTCAGTGCTCAAGCAATACTTACCTATGAGATCAATGTTATCCACGGACTCGCCGTCCTCGGAATCAGCCATGATGTGTGTACTGGTTAAGCCCAGTCAAGCAATAAGGGATGAATGGTCTCAAAGAGAGATCAAAGAAAGGTGTGTGTGTGAAGGGATAGAAAGAAGAGATGAGAGGGAGGAAAGTTGGGATTAAATAGGCGCAGGGGAAGCTTAGGGATGATAGCTTAGGGGCAGCATGCAGAGTGATGCAGTGATGCTGTGGGCGGTTTATGATCCCAAGCATAAGGCAGTCTGGATCATTAGCGTATCCAGATGATAGGAACAGCCTCAAGGGTTGTAATAGGATGAACAAAGTAAATAAATATCCGATCTATGATACCCAGTGCTTTCAATATGATGCGTTTCCTTCCGGTTATCCAATGACGCCAAACCGTGGCCTTGTTGCTTGCGTAGAAGCTGGGCTTGATGCCCGGCCAAGAGTAACCCCTATCTATATGTTGATATGAAGTATGTGATCACTGCTTTCCACCCCCCTCCCCTTGGCCCATACGAGAACTAGACACATGCTATAGTGTGTATATATTGTTCGGGTTGAAAAATAGGGGCGACTCATTCGTTGTCGTTGGCTGGGCTCTTACGGAGGCTCTCCATGGAGACGCCTTCCCCCTGTTCCTGCTTCTCAGCATCCTGACCGCCTCGTTTCGAGCTAAAGACGTATCCAGGATGGCCGCAGTTTAGAGTGAGAGCAGCAAGGCACATGATACTTTCCAGCGTTAGTTGGATCTTGTCAAAGAGTGAAGGGGGGATGAGACGGCAACGTACCAGGACTCAAGACCGATGAACAGGTACTCGTCACGGAAGATGGCGCTAAAGTAGCCCTGGTTAAGCTCAACGATTCGGTAGGCGCATCTGATGAGGATCAAAATAGTAGTGGTGAACAGGAAAGCCAGAAAGATGTACATTTTCTTGTCGAGGCGGTACTTGGAAGGGGAGTGGGCGGCTCGCCACACGTAGTCGATGAAGAGGCAGCTGAAGAGGACCAGGGTGACGACCTGGAAGATGAGGCCGGCAAGAGAGATATCTTCGCCGATTTTGACATCGTGTTTGGTCGTGCCAACGCAGGAGAGAGCGCCGCCGACGGCCTGGAGGACGAGGGAGACGACGTCGCAGGGGATGAAGAAGTAGTAGAAGAACTCGGCCTTGATGCGGGAAATGGAGGTGTCGACAAAGTTGATGCTGGATGGGTCACATTGTTAGTAAATGAGATGGATGGGAGGGAGTCTAGTATTCTGAATGATAGTATCCATGGGAGACGGGATGAAGGACGTACACTTGAGAAAGGAGAACGTAGATGGCGGAGCAGAAGAAGACGGGAGCGACAGTGATGCAGACTTCTCAAATGTTAGCCACGGTACATTCGCGATTGATGAATCTTTGCAATCATGGGATGCCATACTAATCTGCATCAAGAATCCGTTAAAGTCAAAGGGATTGTCGTGAATAATCAGCCGTCCAACGTATCCGATAATCTCCAGGATGCACCCGCAGATCATGCTGGCCATGAAGCCCCACGTTTTCGTCCGCCAGCCCTGGTAGATGTGAAGCACCATGGACAGGCCAAAGACTCCGATGAAGATGGCGTTGGCCGAGATGACGGGTTGGTATCTCAGCAGGCTGGCCTCGAGAGGGCAGAGGTCGAGTGTGCAGTTGGCGTTGGGGCCAAAGGTGACGAGCCCGTTGGGCAGGGTGCTCATTCCAGACATGTTTGAAGGCTTCAGCGATGGTCGTTAGATGAGGTTACTACACGGTTCGAATGGCAAGCAACGGAGAAGAAAGAAGAAACAAGAGATGGGAGAGAGTGTTCAGTGTTGAGAGGAGAGGCGGCGGATGTTGGCGGTGCTAATGCAGGTAATTTGACTTTACAACAAAACAGAGGGGACGAATCTATATATACCCCCAAATCTAAAGCCTCCATACGGGGTAATATAGGCAGGTATCTGGAAACCCTCGTTTCTGGTTGGTACGTATCTCAGTGGGAGCGTCTACGTCTACGTCTTCGTCTCGGTACCCGGCCCCGCGGGTTGGCCACAGCCCCTCTCCCCTGGTGAAGGGATCGCAGTGCCTGTCGGTCGTCGGCATCATGATATCCACCTACATGCAACATGGCGAGCTTAAAGTCCATGTTGAGGGATGCGAGGGGAAAAGAAAGAGCGGATCTTTGGTACATGATCCCCTTGGGCGAGGTTGTAGGGCAAGCACAGGAAGTTTCATGGGCAGAAAGCTGAAGCCTGCTCCATTCACCATACAGCGCCAAGAACAACCAGGGTAACCAATATCCGTATAGGCGAGAACGAGGGCAGCAGATTCTCCATCGGCTCCGTACGAGCGGAGGAGACGCAATGGTCCGGGGCTCCGTGTGGGAACACGTGCCGGCGCCGTCGTGCAGATTCTGTCGCTGAGCGTATAAGACGGTGCCCGCGGGTGTCCGCGGACGGCCGAACGTGAAAGCATTTACGACTACAAGATGGACGAGATGCGTTGGTAAGACGTCTAAGCCTCGATGAACACGTAGAATGAGGTATTTGAGTTGAATCATGTTTCTGGATTCCATGTTAAAAAGATGGTGAATTAATAATGTCAAGGTTTGAGGAGGTGCATCATTTCGGTAGCGTCTTGATCTCGGATCTGGCGCATGCTCGCAAAAAAAAAAAAA
>JALNIO010000393.1:25450-46450 GCA_023509875.1 Rugonectria rugulosa
GTACCGTCTTCCCCATAAATCGACGGCTGCCGCATCTGACCTTGTTTGGCAACTGGCAACTGGTAACGCAACCTGAGGCAGTCAGATAGATCTCATCTTGGAATGGCATCGTATTGAACGCTGGACAGAGCAGATGGATGACGTTAACTCAAGATTCTTTCGGAGCAAGTGATCGCTATAGACAACCATCTTCGCTGCACCTTTCGATAAGACCTAGCCGTTGTTACTCGTAACTCAATGTGAGAGTCCAACGATGACATCCAAATTTGGCGTCAGCCCTACGCCTCAAGATACGAGACACCCACATGGGCTAGGTATGATAGTGAAAGTAATCCCGGCCGTATGTCCTTTACCGAGATATCCCTAGTTTCCGATAGATGCGCATACCCCGTCTGATTACTCTCACTATGTGTGTACATGGACGTGTATAGGGTAGTTGACTCGGCCGAAAGTTGGCCCGGTAAAGCAGTCATGCCGAATGTACTGTACCCTGATGGTTCATGCAGCTTGACCAACTACCTACCTACCTGGTACCTAACAACAATGATGCTTCTGTGAAAGCCAATTGCTAACTCATCTCAGAAATGATGAAATCCTGGATATGACCTACGGCTCTGACCCTCACAGCCTCTACCCTTATCAGTCGCTCGGCCAATCGCGCTTATGGCAAGACGCGAAGACGTCAGCCCTACAGGGAATAACGCTCTGTAACACTGATCAGCACTCTGACTGAGCCCTCTTGGTCCTCCCTGGTTAACTAGGTAGTTAGTTAGTGCTCGCTCTCGCTTTTCCCTTTGGCGAGACGGTCTCCATCACTCCCTCGGGACCGAACCTGGCACCACTTTTCCTTCTATTGTCCGAATATTCACACTTCGGCAGCTCTCTCACCTAGTGTTGCGACATGGCCATTAGTGATGCTGTCTCCGGGCCCGGGGACTCGTCCTTGGGGAGAGACGATGTGCGTTGAAGGAATCTACGATGGATCAGACGCCAGGTTATAAAGTCATTGGAATATCCCATCTTGTGCATCATTAGATTCAAGTCAAGCACTCACATTCACACTGAAGTCATCATCATCATCACCACCCAATTTACATCACTCACCTACCCATACACAACTCTCACACAACTCACAATGTCCCAATCAAATCAAACCTCAGTCATCATCATCGGAGGCAGTCTCGTTGGCCTTTCCACCGCCCTCTTCCTCTCTTCCCAAAACGTCCCCGTCATCCTCCTTGAGCGCCATTCCGGCTCTTCCCCTCACCCCCGTGCCATTGGCTACACCACCCGTACCATTGAGCTCCTCCGCTCCGTCGGCGTCGAGTCGAAACTCCCCGTCGCCCAGTGGAAGGGCGGTCCTCCTCGTCGCGTCAGCGTTCAGAGCCTCGCCGGGAAGTGGGAGGATGAGCAGCACTGGACAAAACCCGGCGGCGGTCCTCCTGGCGGCGCTGGTGCTTCGGGCAAACGCGGCCTGCCCAGGAACCAGACTGCCAACCTTTCTCCCTCTATGGCCATTGCTACGGCCCAGGACAAGATTGAGCCCGTTCTTCGAGATGCTGCCGTCGAAAACGGTGCTGATCTCAGGCTCAGCCACAAGGTGACAAGCTGGTCGCAAACAGCCGAGGGCGTCACCGTCACAGCCGTCAACCCAGACGGCAAGGACGTCACCATCCACGGTAAATATCTCGTCGCCTGCGACGGCGCCCGCAGTCCCGTCCGCGAAGCTCTGGGCATCCAGCGCACAGGCGTCGGCCACCTCAAAGTCCTGCGTAGCATCCTCTTCTTGTGCCCTCAGCTTGACAAATACCTCGACTCCGGCTTTGCCCAGTTCCAGATCGAGGGCCGCGAAGATGGCTTCGAGGCCTTCATGACCACCTACGGCGGCGGCCGCTGGGCGCTGATGTGGAATCCTCCCGACAAGGTCGAGGCTACCAGAGAGGACATGGACGCTGCGACGCAAAAGGCCATGATCCGCAAGGCTGTCGGAAAGGAAATCCCAGATGACGAGATTGACCTCATTACCACGGGCGAATGGCAGCTCAGCGGCCTCATCGCCGACAAGTTCTCGTCCGGCCGAGTCTTCATCGCCGGCGACGCCGCGCACGCCCTCCCGCCCAACCGGGGCGGCTACGGCGCCAACACGGGCATCTCGGACGCCCACAACATTGCCTGGAAGCTCGCGTCGGTGCTTAGCGGGACCTCGGCACCGGAGCTCCTCGACACCTACGATGCCGAACGGCGCTCCGCCGCGCTGGTCCGCCACGACCAAGTCTTCGTGCGGGACGACTACAGCCGCTACGTGGCCGGCAAGGACTGGGCCGGCAAGGGTACGGCCATCCTCGACGACGTGGCCATGGAGCTGGGGCAGATTTACAAGTCGGGCGCCGTCATCGGCGCGGACGAGGACTTGCCTGACGCCAAGCGCCCCGACGAATGGAACGGTCAGCCCGGGACTCGCGCGCCTCACGTCCCGCTGCGAAAGACCGCAGAGCCCGTCTCGACTCTGGACCTGTTCGGCCACGGCTGGGTCCTCATCTCCAAGGACGCTTCCTGGAGCAAAGCAGCCGAGGAAGCGAGCGCAGCAACCGGCGTGGGCCTGACTTTTGCTCATGTCGGCGGAGACATCGAGGAGGTGGAGAGCGGAACCATTGCCAAGAACTTTGGCATCGGCGAGACGGGAGCTGCACTTATTCGACCGGACGGTTATGTAGCCTGGAGGACTTTGTCAAACCAAGAGGTTGAACTTAAGGCTCTTACCACGGTTCTTGGCAAAGTGTCATTTGCTGTCAAGGGGAACTAATTGGTTCATGTTTTTGATTTGAGTAACGAAATCATGAGGAACGAGAAGACTTTTAACGTTGAGCCGGAGTTGAGGAGTATTGATAGATAGGGGATCGTATGGCATATCCTACGTTCACGGGGATTCATTGGTTACGAATATAGAAATACAGAATAGACAAGATGTAATGTTCAATAAGCTTCCTTGGCCGATTTGCGTGTAATAATCGTATATGCCGTGAACCGCGAGTTTGACACTAATGACTTCTGTATATTTTCGTCTTCTTCAGGGATAATAAGTCTGATTCGACCTGTTCTTCATGGTTGAGACTCCTCGTAAAGTCATCTTTGTCAATGCTCGATGACAGCAGCTAGTATAATACATGGTAGTTCAACATCATCATCAGTATACGAAAACACAGCTTTTGTGAACGTGATCTCGTGAAATTTGATAGTCCAAGACGTCTATCTTATGCCAGCCATACACAATTCGCTCTATGTGTACCCTAAATTTTTGACATCCTCTGAACCGCTCTTTTAATGCTCATTTCCATTTTGGAACCCTCTTACTCCCGCACAAACAAACCGGCCATACCCATACCAGTACCGACACACATGCTCACAACACCAACCTCGCCACCATCCCTCTTCAGACCGTGGATCAAAGTGCTCGTCATGCGAGCGCCAGTGGCACCGAGAGGGTGACCAAGAGCAATGGCACCACCGTTGGGGTTCACGCGGCCCTGAGCCAGGGCGTCCTCCAGACCCAACTCGCGGATGCAGTAAAGCGCCTGGCTGGCAAAGGCCTCATTAATCTCCCACCGGTTCACATCGGCAGTGGTCAGACCGTGCTGGTTGAGCAGCTTGGGGATGGCCAGGGCAGGGCCGACGCCCATCTCGTCGGGATTGCAGCCCACCGTCACCGTAGAGACAAACTTGCCCAGAATGCGATCCCCGAGACCCAGAGCGGTAGCTGTGCTTCGGCGCATGAGCAGGGTAGCAGCAGCACCGTCAGAGACTTGGCTGGAGTTACCGGCCGTGGAGGCACCGTCGGGCTTGAAGGCTGGCTTGAGCTTGCCAAGCTTCTCGGCAGTGACGCCTTCGCGGATACCGTCGTCAGCCGTCACAGTGATCGTTTGCTCCTCTCCCACCTTGTTCCCTTGCTTGTCGACCTCCTGGAAGCGCGTGGTGACGGGTACCGTCTCGGCGCTAAAGTGACCCTGAGAGCGGGCGTTGGCAGCCCTCTTGTGAGACTCGGCGGCCAGAGCATCCTGGTCGGCCCGCGACACTCCGTACCGCTCGGCGACGTTCTCCGAGGTCAGACCCATGGGCATGATGCAGTCGCGAGCATGGTGGTTGGGCGATTCCTTCAGTTCGGGCCACAAGTCCACGGGGATGGCGCGGGAGCCGTAGTTGCGTGTCATGCTCTCCATACCAGCACCGATACCGGCGTCAATGGCACCGATTTGGATCTGAGCCGAGACGGAAGCAATGGCCTGGAGAGACGACGAGCAAGCTCGGTTGACGGTGTAGAGTGACGTGGTGTTGGGGTAGCCGACGTGGTTCATGGCCATGCGGGCAGCCTTTGAGCCACCGAGCTCTGAGAGGACTACACCAACGGCAACATCCTCAATGACGGCAGGGTCGAGGTTGGGATGAGCCTCAAGAGTGGCCTTGAGAACAGAAGCGAGGAGCTCCTCGGGAAAGGCATCTTTAAGCTGTCCCTTGTACGATCGACAGACAGGTGTTCGAAGGGATGAGAGGATGACGGTATCGGTGGGCGCCTTGGTGAGCACGGCAGACAGGCCCTTGGGGAATGAGGGAGGCATGATGGACGAGATGTGAGGGTGAAGCAGGACCGAGGTGGTGAGGAAGAGAGGTGAAGGTATTCCCGGATTCGATTCGGGAATCGGGATTGAGGGAGGGATCAGCTCACGACTTCCTACAGCACAGACCCAAGAGCAGGGTAAATCAATCACAGATGCAATTGATCAAGACAAGAAAAAAGAATAAAAAGACAAGTCTCTCATGTTAAGAAGACGGAAGCAGTCGCGAATGCCGGGTAATCGATCATCCATTTTCCAACGTACTTATCCGCCCTCTTTCCCCGGTTCCCGATGCCGATGGTGGACGGTGTCGGAAGGCAAGTGGCAACCCCCCACCCGCTTTCCCCCACCCGGCTCCAGATCTCGGCTGTTGACGTGTGGCTGAACATATGTGTGGCTGCGGCGTGCTCCAGGTACCTGGCGACTTGAGGCGGTGCAGGCTTCCAACCCCAGATTATTCAATAGCCGTCTTTGATCTGTATTAGTCCACAACTTTGATAGAGATGAACGGTATACTGTACATATATCTGGGTGTCAAAATGACCAGATGACTCTAAATCTATTTTGGTTTCCGCCCTTTGCGGGCTGCTGGTACAGTCTAATACCCATTGAGTATGCCTCGTCCTGTATCCCTTTCCTAGTCCAGCTTGATGGAAATATTGAGCTTCCTCAGCTTTTGTTTATCTAGCAATCCAAAGTTTGCTCCTTAGATGATGGCGATTCTGACTTCCATCCTTACTGGCTGTACTGAATCCCAAGGCCGACGCTCTTCCGTCGACCTCCATCCAGAGCTCCAACCCGCATCTTCTTGGCTGGACTGCCCTGGTCTTGTCTCACATCTTCGTTCGTCTCATGATTCCCAATCAGCTTGCGTTTATCAACCTCTCCTCTCAAGCTGGATGCCAATTTTGCATAGACGCGTGCCGTTTCTTCTCGCGGAGAATACGATTCGGGTTGGGAACCTGTCGGGTCAGCCACTTCGAAGCTTTGTCGCGGATCCCGCCGCAGCATCTCTGTAGCTGCTTGGGACGCTTGGCTGTCAAATACTTCCCCATCCTTGTCATCGCGCGCTTGTCGACTGCTTTGCGCCAACGAGGCAGCTGCAACCGACTCCAGAGCTTGTCGAGCCAGCTCTTCAGTATCTTCTACTGATATAGTGCTTTCAAGACTCTGACGTCGACGACCTGATTTTGATACCGGTGTGGTGGGAACATAGTCTCGCTGAAAAGATCGTTGAGGCTCGGTTTGAGGCACCAGATCTACAGAGGGCAAGAGGCCGCCATATTGGCCACGAGGTCGATTCATGGGCGTGGTGGGCAGCGATGACATGGACTGGGCGTTCCGATGATGTCTGCCCATTTGCCGTGGTGCGGGCCGATGCGAGGTGATGGGTGTTGAAGGCGCGCTGTTATTATCTTGACTCATAGCCTGGAGGAGAGCAGACAACCCATGCTCCCCTTCTCTGGTCTCCCGGACCGTTGACCGTGGTGTCTGGCGGGACGTGGAGCGGTAAGGCTGAGGCGTCGAAGTAACTTGATGATGGGCCTTGGGAGACAAGGCGCTGTGGAAAATGCCACCGGGGCTACACATGCTCTGCAGATGTTCACGGTTCTCACGTATGCGGTTCATCAAGATGTCCCTCTGCTCAACTAAGCCAACCGTCTCATCCTCCTTCTGCTGGATTACCCTCTTTGCAGCTTTGACTCGGTGTCGTAAGCTTTTGATTTCCTTGAGGGCCTCCTCGTATGACATCTTCATCTGGAGGTACTTGACCTGCGTCGACTCCGATGCTTCGCTCAACTCCCTCTTGGCTTGACGGAGATGCTCGGCGGTCCTCAACGCATCTACTTCGCGGCGTACCATTTCATGCTCGACAGCGGCCCGTTTCTGGTCCTCATCAGCTTGCAAGCTTAGCAAGTTGTACTGTAGCTTGTAGTGAGCCGTCTCCATCTTGAGCTTCTGATTTTCGGCAATGCAGCCTTGCAGCATAACACGAAGCTCATCAGCTGAAGCCTCCGAGACTTGCTGGGGGGCGGGTGGAACATAGTCTGACGACAGAGGGCGCTCTCGAAGCGTGTTGAGAATAGTGGCAGGTGGTGAGAAGAGGGTGGAGTGCTGAGAACTTGAAAATGCGCGTTTGGCGTGATTGCTTTGGTTTTGAAGGTTGACCTGACTTGACGGAGGTGGAGTGAGAGAGGAAGGGATCACCGTGACGGCCGGCCTGTCGTCGTTGACCTCAGTCTTGAAAGATTCGTTAGGGTCGATGGGTGATTGCGGAATCTCGGTGGAAGGCAAGGTAACCTGGGACAAGTCCTGCGAGCCCAGATCCTGGGGGGTAGACGGCTGGACAGGGCTGGCGATGCGGTCCAAATTCAAGGCAGCCTCAGCCCGTTGCTGAGAAATGGTGGTTTCCGTATCAGAGGCCATGGTGAATTGGTGGTGAGCGCAACGACCGGATGAGAGAAAGTTGGCTGATTGCTCCGTGAACCAGGACCCGAGTTCGACGGTTCAGCACCTCGGTCGACGGCACCAAGCAGGGGAAAGTCGCCGCGGGACTCGACCAGGATGTTGTCTGTAATATGCGTCGATGATTCAGAGCTTGTTTATTTGTGCCGTCCCGTCTCGTTTTGTCGTGTTGAGGAAAACCTTGAACGTCGCCAAAGTCGCGTGCGACTGGGTCCTGACGTCGTCGTGGCTGGGTGGAATTGGTTGGGCCTACCACACGCGCGCGTGCTTTAGCACGGGGCAGCAGACATGTGCGACGCAAAAGCAACAACAAAAAACAAACAAATGCGACGTACGACGTGAGGAGGCGCGCGACAGCTGCGATGCCCAATGTCAACAGCGCGGATTCGGGACAAGAAGTCGTGAGGCGTCTTTAGACTTCCCCCCTAATCGTATGCCGATGCAGCTCTGGGATGAATGGCCTTGGCCTTTGTGGAGGAGAGAGAGATGACTGCGACCTCAATAGCGGCCCAGGGAATGGGAGTTTTTCCGTGTGTGCGCCGACCTGTAATTAGGTAGGTAGCCTCAGCCTGTAGGTACCCTTGTTGCCTTGATCTCCGTTGTCCAGACAAACCGACCAGCTAAAAAGCGCTTCGACCAATCACAATCCGTGGCGCCCCGAGTCAAGCTGGAGTCGCGACCGCGCCAAACCTTATCCGGGCTCGAGTTCAGCCATCTCAGGTACGTACCTTAGCCGCGGATTGACTTGCCCTTTCCCCTGTCTTGGCGCTCCGGGCACAATGGCCGCCTTGGCCGCTGTGAAAGGGGCAAGTCGGCAGTGGAGGGGATAATGGGAAAGTATCTCGGTGATCAGAGGGACAGATTTTATCCTCAAGCCTCGCTCTGTTGTCACATACCAGGTAGTCATATACTTCCCACAGCCTCGTGGCTGAATGTTCGTCTTGGCTCAACACCACTATTGCATTCAACAGCTTGTTGGGTGATTCCTGATGTTTCCCACACTGAGATCTGATGGATATGTGATTCCACTCTATTCTCTAGCATTGTCTTGTAACATGGACTTGTGACGGTACTCAGTGAAGTACCTACTCTCAGTCGATATATACATCAGGGGGTGTTTTCAATCTCCAGGCTTTGCCGTCAGACACAACCTAGTCCTCCTGATGATGTCTCTCCGGAATGCATCATCTGGTCTTGAGGTAGTGCATGATGCGTTTGAGTTCCCAGGCTCACGCAGTCTCATTGAAGTGCCCCTTCTCAGCGTCGTTCGCATCGAGCTCGCCCTCTGTAACCCGGTCGTCCCCACGACCTCTTCCTCTGCAATGCCTGATCATCCCCTTGATCCCATTCCTGACAAAGAGGACCGGAAGAATCAGTGGCCAGAGAACCACAACAGCTGCCCACTATGCAACAACGGCTGTTTTTGTCCACCGCGATCCCTTTGTGTCCAGATACCATTCTGGTATCCATCGTCCAGCCCGTCCTCGCCCGTTTATGCAGAGAATGCTTATGATGCCGAAAAAGAACCAGCCGAACACAGTAACCAGAATGAGCACGTGGACTATGGTTGAATGGTCGGGGTTATGGTCGCGAAAGCCGTGTCCCTTATGATCCGCTTCTTGGGCTCTCTTGTGGTTGAGGGTGGATGGCGACGCTTGTTCTGGAAGGAAGAGAAACATGATGATGAAAATGCTGATCAATGACCTTTGGGTCTCGAATTCAAGTTGTAGGTGATCCTTTGAAGTCAATCGATACTTCGAATTTTGATGGGAATTGATGCCTTCATATGGGTTTATATCGATTCAACTGAGTGTGACCAACCCCGCCGAGATCGAGGTGGGTGCCTTAGCCTCTGAACCCCGAAGAACGCGCGCTTCCTGCTATTTAGGTAGAATATCGTAGAAGTACCTACTGATGGTGCCTTCCATGTCTATTAGCAAATGGAGCCGGTATCACTTTCAAGGAAGGCGCCGGGATGGGCACCTGGGTAGGCGCAGGTAGTCAAGTTCTGCCCTGTGTATGAAGGAATAAATACCCAAGTTAGGATGCGGGGACAGAGGTTTGTTTTCTGCAGGCGATGCATCGTGTTGGACGGCGATGAATGTCAAGGAGAGAAATGTCACCATCTCCAGGCGGCTGGATAAAATATTGGTAGATTGCAACATATATGGGCTTAATCAGATAATACAATGGTGGTAAAATAAATATGTACCAATGAATCAAACACCCATGCAAGGCTGATGAATATGTCCTAAATCCCATGCTTTTCGCTGCCATGCAACCCTCAAATCAACCAACACCG
This sequence comes from Rugonectria rugulosa, assembly GCA_023509875.1. Classification (NCBI taxonomy): domain Eukaryota; kingdom Fungi; phylum Ascomycota; class Sordariomycetes; order Hypocreales; family Nectriaceae; genus Rugonectria; species Rugonectria rugulosa. Next base: position 34,826 of record JALNIO010000393.1, read on the forward strand.
GCTTCTTCTTTCAGTCCAGCTCCGGCTCTTCGTCAACCCCCTTCCAGGATGCCATTTCGGCTACAGGAACTCGTCCACGGAGCCAGCGTAGAGTTGCATCTGTCCCCCGCTCCAGTACATTCCAACGAGGAACTCGAAACCGATTTCCCATCACATCAAATTTCTCTAGGCCGCCGGGGCCGCCCAATAATCCGATTCGTGGGTTCAAATGGGCAATGTCGTTGTTGCTAGCATCCACGATTTTGAGCCCCTTGATCATATCAGGTTCGAGCTCAACAATATGGTTATTTTTCACCAGAAGAATGCTGAGGTTTGGAAATGACTCCTTGAGGTCTGTGGGGAGAGAGTTCAAACGGTTCATCGAAAAATCAGCCTTTTCAAGCTTAGGTGCCACCAGGAACTTGGTCAACGGCCCCAAACTTGTGATATGGTTGGAGGCTAGGTTCAGCTCTTTCAATGCAGGGAGCTCAAGGTCCCCAGCCAAGTATGTCTCGCCAACAAGCTGGTTATTGGACAGACATAAAATTGTCAGTGTCGTGGCAAAAAAGCTTAGCGAGTCTGGGAATGCAGCGAAAAGGTTTTGCTGCAAGAAGACTTCTCGAATCTTGTGCTCAGCTGCAATCCGAGAGCATACTACGGGATGCAGTGACGATGATTCAGTTCGCGATCTGTCCAATACACCGCCTGGTTTGACAGGCCAATTCTGGGATGAACCAGTATGGGACCTTGATCGACGGCTCGAGACTGTATGTGAGCGAGATCGAGAGGGACTCTGTGGGGGTGTAGCAAAGTCATCGTCAGATCGGCTATCTTCCTCGCCATGTCGCAACTCCCCAGTTGCAACGACAGCAGATGGGGATGGCCTGACATGACCAGGAAGCTTGGCATCCTTTGCGTCACCGAGGATATCCAATATGCCTACTTGCCCAGTAGGTTCCTGATACGGAGGCGGCGGCTCGAGTCTGCCTGCTAGAATGTCCTTGAGGTCATCTGTAGTGATTGACAAGAACTTCTTATCTCGAAGAGGGTTGCCGCTCAAACGAATCATCGACAGATTTTCCATCCTGGAAATCTCAGGGGGCACAACCCGGATATCATTGCTGGAGAAGTCGGCGTGTCTCAATTTTTCCAGACTGAAAAAGCTGTTGGGAATACCTGAGATGCTATTCTCATCAACGGTCAGTGTTAGAAGGCTGGTCCAGGACGTCATGTCAGGAAGCCCCTGAAGTCGATTCATTGAGAGCGAAAGTGAATGGACATTTGGTAGCTGAATACCAGAGCCGAGCGGAACGAGTCGAGCCAGCTGATTTGAGGATACGTCGAGCGTCTGAAGCTGGGGCAGTATCTCAATAGGTTCCTCGATGAGGGTTCCCTTGAGCTTATTTTTTCGTAGGTTTAGTTCCGTCAACGGTAGCGTTGCTATGCTATCAAACGGAAGCGATTCGAAGCTGTTCTCACTCAAGTTGAGGATTCGAAGATGTGTCATATTCTCTACGCCTCGAGGTAAAGCGGAAATGTTATTGCCGTGCACGTCTAGGATCTCGAGTTCCGTGAGATTCGACAGGTTCGAGTTGAGGGGGCCGAAGAAGAGGTTGTTCGCCATCTTGAGATCCCTGAGCGAGCCAACTTGCGCAATGGTGTCAAGACTATTGTTTGTGAGACGGTTGGACGACTGCAGTCTGTTAGCATACTCTTTTATAAGCGACTCGAACATGTAACCTACCAAGTTTAATGACGTGAGATAATTCAATCGTCGCAGACCGAGCGGTACTCCAACAAGCAAATTGCCATGCAAGTCAAGAGTCTCAAGGCCCCCAAATATGTTACCTCTGCTCGCCTGCTCCTCGTCAAACGATGTGGGGTTGGTATCTGGAAAGATGAATTCGTCGAGTTCTTCCAACTCGTTATCCGCAGCAACAAAGCGGGTGAGATCAACACTCTCAGCCCAACTTCCATCATATGTGCCAATACTCTCCAGATCGTACATTTTCATCACCTCCATTGGAATTTCCTTCAAGTCCAGTGCCGCGATGTTCAGGCGACCAGAAGTCCTAGCAGCATGCAGTCTCTGTTGAAGCACCTTCTTTTTGGGGCTCTCCCCTCGTCGCTGATTGAATGGATCGGCATGTTTCACCCCAAAGTCAAAACCATCGTCCACGGGAACGATTGGAGTCTCTTGAGCCTCCTGTGGCGGTTCAGCAGCTGCTCGCTGCATTTCGGCTCGTCTGGCTGCTTTGGCCTTGGCGATCTGTTCACGGAGAGCGGCAGAAGTCTTTCGGTGGGAGTTTGGTGTGGTGGACTCGGGAGAGCCAGAGGTAGTTGCTTGAGACTTTGACTTGCTTGGAGTCGATACGGCAAGAGGTGTGATACTGCCGTCCCAAGCTCCAGATGAGGTTCCCGAAGCCTCGTCCTGACCCGCAGATCGATTAAGAGCTGGAAGTGATGGCTTTTTGAAGAGGCCGTTGACGGAGCCCTTGGGCTTGACGGGCCGGGCTGATACAGTCTTTGCACCAGTCTTGGAGGGGCTCGTTCTCGCCTTCACCGGACTCGGACTCCTGCCATCTGGCAAGGAGGGCAGTTTTGATACGGCGCCAAAACCAGTGCGGGAGCCAGGAGCACGCGCCTTTGTCGTTTTCGTGGCCTGGTTGCCAGATGTCCATTTCTGAGGAGTTCCCTGGATAGTGGTCAATGGTGGTTTATAGGAGTTCGTTGACGCTCTGAAATTGGAAATTCCTATTTCATAGTGGCCGGCACTGGACCCTGGCCGACTGCCCGACCTGGAGGGTAGCCTCCCTGAACCATCTGATGTATAACTTGAACCAGGTCGAGAGCCGGTACTATCAGCTCTCGATCTTGGTCTGCCGTCTGTACGGGAACTTGGCCGGCCATAATCGAAGAATGAAGTCGACTTCCTGCCTACAGCAGGTGATGATGGAATTTGAGCCAATGTTTCGATAGTTCGTTCACTGAGAGAAGGCCTTGGCTTGCTTGAGCGGGGTTTGAATGTATCCAAGGGTGAAAGACTGCTATCCTCGGTGGACGCAGTTGCTGGTCTTGCATCATCCGGATTTTCGTACAGTGGTGCTGGTCCCGGACTTGGAAAAGGCGCGGCAGCAAAAACCTCGGATGGCCTTCGAGTTAGGGTCAACCGTCTCCGGAATATGTGGCCGTCGGGTTCTTGAGCAAGAGCTTCACCAGGAGGATCAAAGGGAGGTGTGGTCGATTGCTCATCGATAATTTCTGGACTTCGTCGTGGGGTTGAGGGGGCGGGACCCAGGCTTGGACGGGGAGAATGTGACTGTGGTGGTGGTCTTGTTGCAAGAGATGTGCGTCTGGAGCCTGTGTTGAGCTGCTCTCGTGATGTCGTAGATCTCAGCCGTGGATTCCGTAGGTCGCTGGGGCCGCCAATGCTACTTCGTAATTGATTATGCGACAGGGAAGGCCTTAGCCTTGGGTTTCGCAGCTCGCCTCCCAGACTCTCACGGGAGGGTTGAGGTCGAATCGTGGCCGTCGAAGTAGGCCGCGGAAGGGTCGAGGCCGGTTTGGGGATGCCAGAGGCGGGTCGAGGAAGCTTGGAGAGACGTGGGATGGCGCTCATGCGCTTCTGGGAGGAATCCTCCATGATGTTGCAGCAAGGAACAGCACCGACCAATGATGGGCCCTGGTAGCTGTGTGTGTTGTTTTAGAAAGAAAATGGTTTTGTAGATTGAGACAAAGAAGCACAGAATCCCGCGAAGGGGAACGATGCCCCGAATGTTGTGGAGGAGGGGCGACAGGAGTTCTTTCCCGCTGCAATGTCTTAGCGTTGGCGGGTGGACGGGTGCACCAACTCCCAAAACGGCGGGAACGAATCAGTGATTTCGGAGTATGAGAGGCTTCGAGTACCTAGGAAGAGTTGAGAGTAGTAAATGCCGATGAATCGTTCCTGAGAAACAATGTGAATAAGGTAGTTGTAAGTAGGTAGTGAAATGAAACAAAGACAGGAACAGAAACAGAAACAGCAGGAGTCACGCAATATCTATGGGAAAGTGAAGTTTCTGGTTTTGTTTTCTTTGTTCCAAGAGCCAAAAGACCACCAAGGACAAACAGCCGTGTTCCGTCCGGGGCTTTTAGGCGTCACCATCTTTCGTCCTAAACATCCAGGTCCCGGACTCCCGTTCGGTTTCCACATGTAAACAAGGGTCACGTGGGGCTCGCTTGCAATTCGCAACACTCTGGCGCCCTCACTGGACTCAGTTCAGTTTGGCGGCCATTTGGTCACCTCTTCAAGAACGGCGCCGCTGGTTTAGCGCCGTGACGCCCTGTCTCACCCTGGCCTAGGAGCCCTGCAACCTGGCTGCCGGTTCCCCCTTTGGATAAAGTCCCCTGACAATCTCATCTGGTCCTTGATGAGCGATTCGACCGGCAATTCAACAACCTTTTGGTTCTCGTAGGTTGGGCTGTTAGGCGAGAGTGGCAATGTGGCTATCTATTCCCCTGACTGAGAGTGAGCGAGGGATCTTCTCAGGGGTAAGTTGCACCTGGAGACGGTGCTGTCATTGATGCTCTGAGTGCCTAGATTAGGTGCTTTGTAGTTGTTGTGCCTCGTGCTACCCCAATGCCAATGTACTACCACTTCGTATGACGCTCGTACCTGGTAGTACTCCGTAGTACGACTGTTCCGAAGTTTGACATGAGCTGACGTCTGTCAATTATGCCCTGCACCGGCTGACCCTGGTTAAAAGATTCGATAGAGTGCAGTGTTATACTTGTAATTTGCATTTACAGACGGGGTATCTCTACGGAGTGTAGCGCTTCTTTCGTGAAACACTCATGGTAACCGAATCTGTGATTGAACAAGGGGTTTGTTCTCTCTGCGCCGATCATACATGTACTTATAGTCACCGGACTGGCAATTTTTAAGGTCAAATGTCCCGTTAGCCAGACCGTATTCTGACGAAAGCCGACCTATTCGTAGACACCCATGAATACACATCCCTGGCCGGTAGACGTCCTGAAACTGAGGTTGAAGTGGAGTGATAACCACCTGATAAGGAGCAAGCAGGCCTGTTGTGGTTTCGATAGTGATACTGATGATAAGTTGATGACTGAACTCTTATGAAAGGGGAGAGACATGCTGGTGTCTCATAGCCTTGGTCTGGTACGACCAACTATTTTAGGGTTGAGATTCCTTAGATGTCCGTTGACAATTCGCTGTCAACGAAGTACACATAGTGAGAAAATACCCTCTTATAGGTACTTTTCGAGACGAAGGCGAAGGCATATGAGACGTTAAGGCCTTATGTTAAATAATTGCCTCTTTTTACTAGCCAATAAGTCTCCTAATATCCACACTCTCAACCACCGTTCTCTGGAATTCTCCCGCAAAGTCATGATCAAGCAGACGGTCTCCCAGGTCTCCACCAAGACATGTTACAACAGCCTCTTGATATGATGTTCCCATTCTGTGAGCCAGCCTCATCTTTGCCTCACGAAGAAACATATCTCTGATAAAATTCCCTGGCATCCCATCTGCCGGACGAACACCGCTATAGTGCTCTTCAACTAGATCATCGTGCATCTCCCTCGCCGTCTGCCAGAGTCCAATTTCCAAGAGCACGACGCCAAGGGAGTAAATGTCGTGAATTTTGGAGAAGCTGAGACTGGGGAGACCATAACGTTGGGGATGTCGGTAGACGTCATGCTCGACGTCGAGGGCATGGGGGAGAAGTCTCGTCGTGGCCGTGACAGGTCGGGACATTTCGAAGTCGGTTAGATATGGCTGGGAAAATTCAAACACCCCATCGTCGTTGGAGAAGAACTTGACAGCATGTGCGCGAATGCTTTTGTGCAGCCAGCCGTCAGAGTGAAATGATCCTATGGACTGTGCCACTGTACGCGCAATGAAGAACCGCTGTCTCAGGTCGAGCTTGAAGGACGGTTCACCGTCAAGGTTCATGATTAAATCATGCAAGCTCTGTGGTGCTTTTCCACCCGCGTCTCTTGGATAGTCGAATAGAAATGCGCACTTGTCCTGCTGAGGGTTCCATGCATATGCCTTAAAGGGCAGGGTGCGGAAACCATGGCTACCAGAAGCCTTTAGAAGTCGTGCGAGTTGGGGAGCATACGTTTCTCTCATTATGCAGTTTTGGCTCACGTCTTCATCGTCGGTCGACGCGGCACCACTCTTTTTGTATTCAATCAAGACTCTCGGTTGGTTCATTACTGCTTTGGCTTCGTCCCATGAGAGGAGTGATCCTGCACATAGAGTCAGTGATCATCCATAAACGGAACTGTAAGTCAAATTACCGTCAACAATTGGCGTCACACTGAAGCTTCCTTGTGAGTAAAGAGATAAATTTGCTAGAGCAATGTGCCCGTCGAAAATGTTCATGCTCTGGCCCAGTCCAAGTCGCACGCGGTCTTGCAGTGTCTTGTCGTCGGTGATGCCAAAGCCGCGGAGCAGTATTCCCAACATATCCTCAAGATTGTCGTTCCATTTTGTAAACTCACCTAGGGTACGCTCCAAGTTGTCTTTCAAGAACATCCACTGCACGCCTTCGGGCAGATTCTTGAGTGACAGACTACTTGACGATTTCTTCGGCCTTGAGATTCCCGAGCCAAGCCCGAAGAGCGAAATGGACCATCTCTTTACTCGGCCATGATCAGCACGTCCTGCCTGTGAATCTGCACCATTCGCATTCACATTAATCGGAGGCACGCTGGCTTGGCCTATTGAGGATTCGTCTTCGGCACCTGAAAGGTTTGAGGCCATAGACTGAGGTTGCGATCTCGATTGCCCGAACTTTGTTGCTTCTCTGGTATACTCTCCAAGAATCTTCTGGAGTTTCGCAAAATGGCCCTGAACGATTCGAAGATAGGGCTGTTTCTGATTAGTGGCTGTACTCTTTGAGGCATTTATACTTGCCTCTGGTATTGACTTCAGGTAGTTCAAGTCGGGTTCCTCTCCATTCTCAGCACCCAGTATGCGGGAGAATTCATTTAGCCGAAGGATTTGGAGATCGAATTGCGTGACGATATCGGACTGTTCAACCCTGAAATGCTTGATGCTCGCAGCTATGCTTTGCATGAACTTGACTGTAGCATAAACATCTCTGGACGCTGTTACGATAGCAAGAGCGAAACTAATAGGTTCCATCGTTGCAAGAAGCAGGAGCGCGAAAGAATTGCTTAAGATCTGAGGTGTCTGCTACAGACACAAAAGACTACTCATGCGGGTTTCATTATGGAGATGTTTTGTTTTGCGAGGATTGAAAATCGCCTTGTTCAGGCTGCAGCGGTAGCAAGTTCGTCATGGCGAACTGCAGTGCATGACGGCCTGCATTTAGCTAACCTGGGCGTCAAGATGAGTGGCTTAGAAGTAACAAGCCCAGCAAAGCCCCATAAGACCTGCAGCAACTAGGTTGATTCAAGTAGGTAGTGATTTGTTTAGGAGAGGAGCTGATCCGACGTCACAAATGCGACCTAATAACACAATTGAGTGGCTGTGTCCAGTATTGTTATGATTGCTTCCTCGTGGGGCTTCTTGTCCGCATTTCGGAGCTACGAGCGAAGACATTCACCGCCAGAGTTGGGGGCGACCACTGTTCCTTTCCTTATTCGTCGTAAGAAGAGATGTCAAAGAAACTATGACTTCGGCTTCCGGCTGGAGAACGCCAGACCGAACACGAAACCGCGCCAAAAGAGGCCAGAAAGCTCACAGCCGACTCCCGCCAAGCTCGCGGTTGGCCATCATCCGCAACGAACGCGACAAGGACCATGTAGCTGTTCTTGGCCGACTGCTGAGGACGCTAGAAGAGAATGAGGTCCCAGGTCCTCAGTTGTTTCGGCTGGAGAGGGAATTCTCGAAACCTCTTGGTGAGGGCAGCGAAGGCAATGTGCGGTGCATCAACGACGCCGGCGCTGCGCAGTATCGCAAGATTGATAAACGAATACGATCCAAATGGCCGTTCGAGCTGATCGCCGTCAAACAGCACCGAAAATTGAGAGATTTACGACAAACGCGCGACCGAAGGGCTTCTGGAGCCGAACCAGACCGAAATAATCTCGCTTCTCGTTTCCTTGCCGCTGAATGCGAAGTCCTGGCCCTATCGCCCAGCCTCTTTCGAAACCATCCCAATATCGTCCAATTGAAAGGCTGGGGACTCTGTTTAGACACGATCGAGAATGGGGGAAGCTCCTGTTGCGGTCCTCTTCAAGTGCCGCTCTTGGTTCTTGAAAGAGCAGATATGAATCTGAGCCAATTCGTGCAACGTCAATTCTCAGAATCAATGCCATACCGAAGCCCAGACTTGGAGGAAGCGGCATCTGATAGACTATTTGTACCGACGAATTACTCTCATCCAAGCCGATTCGGCACTAGCATAACTACATGGGAGTCTCTTGCAAGTTGGGTCAACATTGGAGAGAATTTATACGAGACCCTGCGACTGCTATGCATTGATGTCGGACATGGGTTGGAAGCGCTTCATCAAAACAAGTTCACCCACGGCGACTTGAAGCCAGAGAATATCCTCATCTTTCGTAACGGGCTGCATTGGACTGCGAAGTTGTGCGACTTTGGCTGCGCACGCGGGGAATACAATGGATCAGCGCGTGGTACTCTGGGTCAAAAGGAACCATATCACGGCACTGAGGGATGGTTGCCTCCAGTACATGAGGCCGATGGTGAACACAATTTTGACGGTCTTAGACGATGCGATATTTACGTGTACGGCTTGGTCATCTGGAGTTGCTTCTACTTGCAAGGCGAACCACCCGACAATCCCAGCCTAGCAAGTGCCAAGTTGATGGTGAAGAGATACCGAGAGTTGTGGAGGTGGTATGCGCCCTCTCGCCGAAAACTCACTGATCAAATTGAGAGGGTATTCGAATGTACTCTTTCTCCGAAGAAGGACGACAGAGGTAGTGCGCCGTGGCGAGAATTATACAACGGGCAGCATCACTTTACCAAGGCAAAGAAATGCAAGCAGAGCCTGGACGATCCAAGTAGACGAACAGAGAACCGCGAATGGTCTAGCTCTCAACAAAATACCCAAGTCGTATGGCGATACGATCTACTCCCGGATGAGAAAATGGGATACAGACGAAAGAGATGGTGGCTCCGAGCCTGCAGTGCAGCGGAGGATAAACGCGCCAAAGTACTGAGTAACTTGGAAACCCAAAGCGAAGGAGGAGTAGAGAGAGATGCAGAGAGAGATGCGGAGCAGTTCGCAGACTCTCCCGAAGATGGCCGTGCCACTGTGGTATCGTCAACTGTGCTCAGCTCAGATGACAACCTCTTCTCCAACCAAATCTTCGAAACGGACACCCGACACAAGGACAGCCTGTCGCTACACAGAGATCTCTTGGAAGCTCTTCGGGATCTTCCGGCACGTCAGAACTGCGTCGAGTTATATTGCCTTGCCCGCTTCCGCAGCCGCATCCCTCTCGCTTGGTGGTCGCTCGACTCAGGCGCGAAGTCTAACATCCTGGAGCTGGCTCTAAAGTCCTTGCCAGCAATCGATATTTGTACCCTCGCATGGCTATGCAAGGGCCCCGTTGGCAACAGAGAAGTAGCCAATCTCTCGCCTGAATTCTTCTTCAAGGAGAATGTTCTCCATCCAGTCTTTCGTGGTCAATGTATGAATGAGTCAGAGCGGCTGGAGAGGTTTCTGCTGCTCGTCAACTTTGGCGCACGCATTGAGAAAGGATTTAATTCGTTACGATGGATGCCGAGCTCTGATCCCCCGTCCATTCTCGCATGGTTTCTCAGCGGATGCCGGCCAGCCACTTTCCCCATTGTCATCAAGGAAATCTATCGAAGATTTGGTTCAACCCAGATGCCAAATGTCATTGCGACCAGCACGTCTGACTATATGAACAGTTCAATGACCCATTCTCCACAAGAACATTGGTCACAGCTCCAAAAGGACCTATACTCTGTCGACGAGAAGTTACCGGTCATCTGGGCTCAGGTCACGGATAGTTTGTCCGTCCGTCAAGATACGAGGCCGCAAAGCAGCGAAGACACACCGCTACTGCCTTCACTTTCCTTGCCTCCTGGCTGGAAACGCCACGGATACGGCAAGGGACAGGGGTGCGAAGAATGCTTTGAGGATGAATACTCCCACTCCTTCACACTAGAACAGCCACAGGTGAGCCTTATGGAGACCCGACAGCTAAAGATTGGCTTCCTTGACTCGCAGATTGGCGGCTCTTGCTACCTGGATCTTGCCCACTACATCACACCCGGGATGAGCTTCAGCAATAGCCAGGATCTCGATCAAAACATTGCGAACAGGTTCCCAATGTATGACGATCTTTGGTTCTCCGAGGAGTGGCGGACGATCCCACCCCGCGATGACGTTCTGAAGAAAGTGAAGGAGATCACTCCATTCACCATTCGCATACCAGACCTAGGGTTCCGCGACATGGCCATTGATGGACTCATATGGAGCATAAGATGTCTCTACCTCACGGCGAGATGGGTTCTTATGCTCTGTGGCATCATTTTCTGCATCGGCATGCTCATCCTCCACGTCTTTGTCTTTGCCATGGTCGTGAAGAAGTCCGCTTTCATCCCTGAGGGATTGTTGATACTGGTATCAGTGGTTTTATTTTTCGCCGTTCTTATTGATTTAATTATCCTAGTTGTCGGTTTGCTTTATTTTCGTCCTGGAAGCGAAAGAAGTCGATGGACCCTTTGATCGTTTCATAAGCACACCCGAGTTGAGGTGTGTATGCGGCATACCGTCAAGATTGCCAACTTGGTAGTATGTATCACCATGATGACTGGGAAGATGATTCGAGCTTTTCGGGGGCTGGATATCATGACGTACCCGATACCAGGCATACGTACCTACGAATACTACTCCAAACTCCTCAACTGGACATCCTTTGTTCATATACCTGCTGAAAACTCATATCTTACCATAAAATGACACAAAATAAGACCGTATACGTAAATATCACACCTTATAAGACTGACAAAGTTGTGTTATTTATTAGCCTCGTGGACTTGAAATAACCATGACCGCTCAACTGGTTTCCGTAAAGTACCTAAACTGAATAGATGAAAATGGTTGAAGAGGGAAAGTTGGAAGAGAAGGAACGCGCGGACATTCTTTTTATACCAGACCTTTCGGTAAGACAGTTGTCCGGTTGGCGGTCCACACGGTTCCTGCTATCTCGGAAAACATCAAATCAAAATAAAACTTGATACTACCTGGAAATCAGACAGCTGGGTGTTTGGATCGAGCTCTGGGTACCCTTCCAAGAGGATATGGTTGGCGAAATAGGTATTATGGAAGATAAACTGGTTTCTTCGAGCCTCAAAATCCATGATTTTCCCACGGACATCATCCTCGTACGGCGTCAAGGTTGATATAAAGCCACCTGGAGAGGGAATTATAGGGCTTGGTGGGATGGCAGCCTCATTATCATCGAGTTCATCTGCAAAGTTGCCTTCGATCAGATCGGTCTGAGAAGGCGTAGATGTAGATGAATCTTTGCCTTCGCCCAGCTTCATATATATACTCGAGTTGTCCTTGAAATACCGCATGTTGTCTCGTGAGGGCAGGTAGTTTCAAGATTCTCCGGTACGCCTTCCGCCTTGTAACCAGTCAAGCGGGTTGTGAAATAAAC
>JALNIO010000394.1:0-53596 GCA_023509875.1 Rugonectria rugulosa
GCCCTCGACCCCCTACCACCCGGGCATCTTCGGCCTCATCCTCACCCTCCCCGCCGACTACCCCTTCAAGCCCCCCGTCGTCAAGTTCGTCACCCGCATCTACCATCCCAACGTCACAAACGACTCCCTCGGGAACATCTGCCTCGGCCTCCTCAAGCCCGACAACTGGAAGCCCTCCACCAAGCTGCGCTCTGTCCTCGAGGCCATCCGCAACCTTCTCGTCGAGCCCCAGCCCGACGACCCCCTCGAGGACCGCATCGCTGAGGAGTATCGCTCTGACCCAGACGAGTGGGCCAAGAAGGTTTCCCAAAATGTCGAAAAGTACGCCAAATCGGAGCCCATCTTTCCCCCCGTGTCTTCTTAGAAATGGCAGATGTCATATACAAGAGGAGAAGAAATATGAACCCTGAAACCCCCTCAAAACAGCTCTATAGATGGTGATGACATGACTGCATAAAGTTGTACCGGAATAAGCTAGTGCTCAGGAAGGGATCAGGTATCAAAGCTACGGAATACACATATTCAAGACACACGCTGCGCAGCACCTACACAAGATGGAGCACTGCCTGCGCGAGGTGAAGGATACCTGCAAGCAAACAGTGCAATACATATCTTATTAGGTAGGTAGCCAGAACCTTCATAAGCAGCTACACCAAGCTTTCAATCATAGCTTGCTTGCATTCAATCACAATCACCATGCAGCGTCTCCGTCAAGTGTAGGTAGTGAAAATATGACCATCATTCCATTGGGATATCACTTCGTCGCGTCTCGCCGAGCAAACTGCTCAGAAACACCATCCACCGCCGCTATCCATTCCATGCATGGTTTCCTCTATAAGGATATAATGAACAGTAGAAGAGAAAAAAGAAGAAAAATAAAACTCCGTTTTCCTAATGGGGTATGTCAATTCTTCCAGACATCCCATGGGCCCTCTTCCCGCCCCCATTTTGTGAACCCTCCCACCCTATGTCATTTGGTGCCAACGAGTCTGTTCCCAGCGTGTTGCGTTGGTACCGTCTGGCTTTTTTGTTCGATAGACGTCGCAATACAGCCGTTAACCGTCGTCATTAAGATAAGAAAAGAAAACAAAAGACTGGCTTGTCTTTTTTATTTTCCTCGGCGCGTTTGTCAATCCCATGCCAGCCCATCCCATCCATGCCGTCCGAGTCGTCCCATCCCTCGAACCTCTCCTTTTATTACGCGATGAAATGAAAAAAAAACATTAAAGGGCAAAGAAAGAGGGTATCAAGTACCCCTTTGACATGTTGACGAAAATGCACGTGAAGTGCCGCTAAGCCGAAGAAAAGAAGAAGACAACCATGCCTCCCGCAAACGCCGTGCCATGATTGGAGCTGAGACTCCGTTGCCTCAGCCCTGGTATGTTGTGAGGTGGTTGCAAAGTCCTAAAGGACTGGAACAGAATCGTAGAGTAGTGTAGGAAATTATTTGTTGAGGGAGTGTTGCAAGACAAGTGTCCGTATGTGTGTGTGGCAAGTTGGATGGCTTTACACGCCAGTTTGAGCTCGCTTCTTCCCGAAAAGAGTCCTTTCTTTTGATCGTCCCTCGTTATCCGACTGTGCTATGGCCCACGTTGTTGGATTCTTAACTTGTCCCTGCACCTTGTTGTATTGGACCTTGGCCTTTCTCTCCTGGCGACGGACGTCGATCTGGTCTTGACTCAGATGCCCGAAACCGTTTCGACGCTTGAAGCACGCCTCCATGAGGCTGTTGGCGTCGAACAGCTTTCGGGGAATGCTCTGAACTACGCCGAACATCTCCATGGGGTCGGAAACCGATTTGATCTCGTTCTCTCCGACCTTGAAAATGGCGAGTGCAATGCGGAAAAGGGTCTTGGAGCCCTCGTAGAAAAAGACGTCCCACACACGAAGAGTAGTCTCTATAGGAAGCGTTCCGATGAAGCAGCTCATAAACCACGCAGTCATGCAGACGGTGATGGGGGGAAGCCTATCAGTGGACACACGAGCGAGGTCTCTGCGTCGGGATCGCGGCATGCGGATAGACTTGCCAGTGGGTGGCCGAGAGCCCGACTCGCCAGCTTCAAGATCACCACCGACCTTGTCCCAGACAGCGGGCATTGTATCTCGTAGCTCTGTCATGAGCACACCAAGATCCACCTTGGAGCCCTCGAGGCTCATCTCATGAGTGCCAGGGAGGTAAATGCGAGTAATGACATTGAGCAGCCAAAAAGTTTGCTCCTCAGTCTCGACAAAGAGCAGTAGAAGACCAGCGAGGAAGTTCAGGCTCTGGCAATAACCGATTCGTGGGTTGTATATGGCAAATGCGTGTAGGACTCGGCGGAGTGAGGTGATGATGGGTGGCTCGTCTTCGGATCCCGGCGGAGGTACCGGACTACGGCCCCCAAAGGAGTCCTCGGACACTGTCGACTGGCTTTCTCGAGCACTTGATGACTGAGGCTTAAAACCACCGGGCGGCTTGAACTTGATGTTGTCCGGGAATGTGCGGTGAAGATCCCGCTCGATAGCCTCCACGTCTATGTCCTTTGGCCTCTTGACGGTGAGCTTGTCATAGAGACCCGAGTGCTGAGCCAGAATAGCTGGGCCGCCCGCATAGTAGAACCAAGCAGCGCCCCGCCAGTCAGGAGGAATGCCCTTTCGTACAAATCGCTTAGTCTTAGCATTAGGGGCAGGGAATCGGTTGGGATGGTCCGTCATCAATGCACTGTCTTTCAGGTACGCGATCCACTTTTTCCGCCGTCGAGCCAGATACTCGGTGTAACCTGCATTCCAGTTGTCGTATTGTTCCCGGGTGACGTATTGGTTCTGCTTCTTGAATCCATATCGATCTCGGGAGCTAGGATCTTCTTCGGGAGCTTGAAGTGCTGTCGCGGTGGCGAAAGGGGGTGACATGGGAGGTGACAGTGGCCTAGGTACGGCGTGTTCGGTGGTTGAGGGAAGCGTCGTGGTTTTTTCTTCAATAGGAGGTGAGATGGGAGGAGAAATAGGGGAAGAGGAACGGATTTCGGCAAGGGGAGAGGATATGAGAGGTCTATCGCTCGAGCGCGTAGGATGCGAGGCAATGGAGGGTTCCGAGTCCAGCGACTTTCCCGAGTCTCGTTTGTCCATGCTTTTGCGGCCAAGGTTCTCAGCAATGTGTGGCACAGACGCAATGTAGGCAGGACTGCTGAAAATCATCTTGGACATGCGAATCTCGCGGTCCAGAGTGGACGTCTTGCCCGAGTCGTCATTGTCATTATCGCGCTGAGGGAAATCCTCGTCGTCTTCGTCAACCTGGATTTGGGGGAAAGGAACCCGTGGGTCTCTATCCGACATGGAGGTGGGTGGCCGTGAGTCCATGTCGTAATTGCGGTCTGAGGCAGAGGTAGCCGGGCGAAGGCCAGTATTATAGCTCAGGTCGGACGTCGCACTGACAGCACGGACGGCAATGTTGTAGGGTGTTTCTGAAGCAGGAGTATCAGGACGGTCCTCCACGTGGTATTCAATATCCGAGTCGTCGTCGAAACCCTTCTCGTACATGCCCATAAGATCGTCGAGGCTCAGTTCGTCGTCGTCGTCGTCGAGGTCCCTCTCAGCAAGGTGAGCTTCCTCGTGGCCATTGGCTCCGTCCTCGGCATCAGCGGTAGGATACAGCGAGGTAACGGAGCTGTCCTTGGTCAAAACGCTGCTTCGCTCAGTGACCGTCGTACCAGGGGCGGTAGACTCGGTAAACTGAGACCGGAAGCTGGAACGAAGCTCCTCTCCACTCATCCAAGGCGCGGTGACAGCGCTCGGAGACGCTGATCCACCAGTGGTGCTGTAGCTCAGAGGTATGCGCTGTGCCGTGGGTGAGGCGACGGTAGCACCATTCGTGTTGGGGCGGGATCGGGCAAGAGGTTCGTGGAATTCGGAGGCGGGAGGAGACAGGACGGAGTGGTATGTGGACGACGACTGACAGGATGAAACCGAAGGACCACGGGGGCGGGTGGGAGGAGGCCACAGGGGGCTCTGGGAGGGAGAGCTGACGAGTTCCAGGTACTGGTCGGCCGGATTGTAACTGAGGGTGGGCCGTGTCTTGGCTGGGTCGGTAATTGGTTGGCGGATGCTCTGCTTTCTGGGTCGTGAGAAGTTCTCGACAGGGGAGTTTGGTAATGGTGCAGCGGGAGCGTCAAAAGCACGCAGATCAGCCAGGGACGACTTGGAGGCGAGCGCTGGGAATGTCGGGGATGCGTTTCGGGACTCGGGGGCTGAAGCAACGCCGTAGGAGTCGAAGGCAAAGGGTGACGGTGGATGGGGCGGAGGCTCCATAGGGGTGGCTGGGCCTGAGCTTGCCGCCATTGTTGACTGCACGGTAGCAAATTTGGGTGCATGCGAGGAATCCCACCGGGGGGAAAGTGGCAGTGGCGGCAGCTGCGAGAGCGAGTCGAGCGATGGCTCTCGCGGGCGGTAAGCAAAGCCAAAGGGGACGATCTGCACGCGCGGTGACGGGGGTAGTGACGACGTCTCCTGCACCGGCCGCGGCGAGGGAAGAGGAGATGCGTCGGTGGGCACCGGGCTGTCGTCACGCATCTGGCCGTAGGGGGAGAATTTTCGATTAGGGGATAACGGTGAGGGTAGCGGCTGGCCTGGGCCGGGAATGGCAATTGCTGGAGGAGTCATGATGGCGAGCTTCTTTATCAAAAATGGCAAATGAATGGATGTGTGCGACTTGCAGCTGGTGCAGCGCTGGGTGAGTTGCGACAGGTTTGAGGCCAAGGAATGATGGCTTCAGCGCCCTCAAGGAAGCAATGTCGTTAGCGCAAAGTTAGACATTCGGCGGGAATTCGTGTTGTGAGCAAATGGTGTGATATTACTGAGAGCTGTGGTCGTCGTCGTCGTCGGCGGCGGCGGCGGCGTCTTCGTCGAAGTGATTTGGATTCTTTGGTGGTGAGGGCCAGTTAGTGGGATCGCTGCCTGTATTCGTGCCGCTACAGGCACCTGGCACAAGCTGAGACAGTGGTTGCAGCAGCTGCACAGGAGATCGGGGAAACCTGGCAAAGGCAATACTGGGCCATTGCTACCGGGACATGGCCGGCGACGATGGAAGAGAAGGTAGAGCAGAGAACCGAAGAAATAAAAAGAGACGCAGTCGCTTCTGTTTGATCGAAAGAAGTGAACAAGTGGGTGCTCTCTCCAGTGAGACCACTTGTGAGTCGAAATGGGTTCTGGACCTGTCGACTGCCCGAGGCAAAGGAGCGCGTGATGATGGTCGAGGGGGAGGAAAAAATATTTGCGAAGCGAAGGCGACCAGACAAACCGGCACTGGAGAAAGCGCTACTGCTTGAGCAAACGCTTCTATCAAGGGATACTTGATTGTTTTTTCCTGTTAGTACTTCCTTCGTACACGGGCCGGGAAAGAATAAGAAAAAAAAAGAACGGAAAGGTCGCACGCAACCAAGGTGCGTCTCTGTGAGAGCAAATGGCGATATGACGGGAAGAAGAAAAGTTGAACGAGAACCGGGGGCAATGGTCTCAGGAGCGCAATGCCAGTAATATGACGTTCATCCAACCAACGGACGACAGGGAAAAGCAGTCTAGAAGAAAAGAAAGAAGCCCAGCCAACTTTCAGCCAAGGCACAAACGCCAGCCGTGATGAATGACCGCCAGCAAAAACTACGACGTAGAAGAGCTAGGTAGAGATGGCACGTACACAGGTCTGCACCCTGCTGCTTGGCTTGGTCAACGGGGAAGCCGGGATGAGCACAGCGGGTAAGGTTCCCAAGGTTGCGCTTTTGGGGGAGAGACCAGGGATCTGGCCCAAGTGAGCAAGGATCCCAAGGATTATAGCCGAAAGCGCTGGCGTTAATATGGACCAGAGGCTGGGGGTTCAGCTTTGACGGGCCAGGGTGCCTCGTGGATTCGAAAAGAGAGAGGAATCAAGAGTTTGGATAGGAGAGAAGGTGAAGCTCTCTCGAGCTGTCTGTGAGGGAGGGATATCAACAACAAAAGGGAGACAAAGCAGCGGCCTTTGAGAAGGAGAATAAGGGAGGATACAGGAGTCCCAGGCGGGGAAAGCTAAGTAGACGGCAGGTGACACAAGGGGGGACGAAAAGGAAGTTGAGCCTGAAGGAGCAAAGAGGGCGAAAGGGTATGACTGATTTGCGTTGGCGGTCCGTTGCGGTGCGATGCCGTAAGTGTTCAAACGGCGTGTGTTCCGTTTGGCTGGCGTCTCTTTTCGTCTTCTCTTTCCTCCCCCTTCCCACTCGCTGAACGGGATGATCCTCCCTCGAATGGGATGACGGGAGGCCGGTAGACGAGACGAAGCTGTGTCTATTGGTTCGCCGAGTAAGAAACCAACCCTAAGTCCAAGGTAGCGTACCCGGGTCGTGGCGAGCGAAATTCACAAGTCGTTCGTTTTGGTAGAAATCGAGTCAGGTCAGTCGACCCAATGAGCAAGGTGTGGCGGGCAGCCGGCCGGGTGGGGGAGACAAGCACAAGCTAACGGCTGGTGTTGGGGTGGGAGCCGAGAAATCAGATGGGAGGAGCTTGGCAGACGAGGGAGGAGAGTGTGGTTGTGAAGCTGATGATGGATGAGGTTTTCTATGTCATGATCTGTCTATCAATTAAATTATTTACGAGTTTCAAGACTCAGTAACTCCCTGATTATAGCGACTTCACAAAGTGCAAAATGTAAGTGAGGTCCCTGTCGATCACACGGGTCCTGGGCATACAACTGTCCAGATCGAGGGGTACATGTCTCAGAGAATGCATCTTTCCAGGAGACATGAGAGACAATACTACGTACGCTGTCAAAGCGGTGCCGCGTGTGTAAGACAACAGCAAACCTGGAAGGCTACGAGATGGGCCCGAGAGAATAGAATACGTGTATCAGGAGGTGCGGCTTGAGTGAGGTGCAACATTAGCCCTAATAAGAGAGGGTGGAAGATTGGACGGTACAAAGCATTGCAGAGAAGGGTGAGAGGGGAAAGCACTTATGGAAACAAACTGTGAGTAGTTACAAGTACTTTCTCAAAAGGAGAGTCAGGATTCAAATATTCTGCCCCTCTCTTGTGTCTGTTCATCGGGATCATTGTCAACGCCAAGCCGATGTGATGAGTCCATACAAAGGGAGACCTCGGGCACCATCACAACCCCAAGCTAACTACGGATACTCCGTACCCGGCATACAATTCGACTTGCAAGAAAATCTCGTCAGACTGCATTTCGTGTGCAACTCCATCCGCCTTGTCCAAGTCGAGTTCACAGTAACTCGTGCCCCTCCTACCCACTCCACCACTCAAGTCCCAACCTGTTTTCCCGCTCTCCTCTGAAGCTTCACATGAAGGAAAGAAGCAAAAACGACACCCTGTGACATAATACGCCACCATATGTGCGTCTTTGCGCCGTTCCGAGCCCTGGCATAGGCGCCTGCAACTGCATGTGCATAAGCGTTAGTCCCGAACTGGCCGTCTGGCGAATTACGGTGAATGTGTGCCTGGCGACAACGTCCCAGTGGTCCCAGAGAAAACTAACTGCCCGGTCGATCTCGCTGGATGATCAATATCCATGACAAACTCCGCAGAAATGAGCAACCGTCCAAATACGAGGCAGGGAGTAGCAAGCCGACCACAACGGACTAACCAAGACCTGCAGTGGCCGGACAGGATAGAGAGGATTGCTTCCACAGCCCTGAAGGGCAGACCCGACCAGGGTCATTCTTGGAATCACTTTCGATTCGTTGGCTTCGCCTGCGCATTTCCACCTTCAGGTCTCCCAGCTCCCACTGCCTTCCGCTACACCTCCGCGACCGACCTTCCCCTTCCAGTCGGCCTCGACCCGACTGCGAGGAGCTGCCAAGCTGCTCTGTCCCCTACTCCGTTCCTAAGCAGGGGGCTAAGGAAGCTGGCTAACGGTCTCCTCTCCGCCCAAGAGGATGAGGAAGAGGAAGAGGAAGCGGTGCCGCGGAACTGGTGCCTGACCCTATTCCCAGATCGGACAAGTCGGGCATGGTGCTATTACGGGACTAACAGGAGGTAGCGCCTTCTCTAATTTCTTCCTGGTGCACAAGCGCCGGCAAAGTCAGAAGAGAAAGATTTTCTGGGAAGGAGCAAGGGAAGCTCTCGTCTCGCTTGTAGCCCCCGTCCGTAGGTACACTTCCTCCCTCGTCAGCCAATTGGAACCATCACGACTGTCGAGTTGCATCATTTTCTGTATTAAGCTTGTCACTGGTGGCTTGACCCGAGGCGTCCAAGTCCCGGGTACAGCCTTTTCTCTCGTCCTCTCCCTTACTCTACTTCCTTGCTTACATGGAAGTATGCAGTCAGCAGCACACCTGCTACTACGTACATGGCGTTTTCTCTGTGTCACTCTTAATTACGAATACTCCGTGCATACTTCGCCCTCATTGAAGACCCTCAGCTGCTATCCTGTGCTACAGGCAAAACCCTCCGTCGTGTTTCGGCGGTTCAACTGCGCCTCCTGCACGGAGCATGTCGCTCATCCCTCAGGAATAAGCATGTCCTGATCAGCTGCAGAGGAATCCAACAGGGCCTTCATTTTGTCACAATGAGCTGAGGACCGAAAGCCGGAGAAGGAAATCGACGCCAAAATAAATTGCGGGCTTGGCCAAGATTGAGCCGGCCTCTCCCATCCGACCCGACCGGCCGACTCTTCCTTCGGCCGTTGAGCCTAGGGCGCGCGGGAGGCTTTCCCCTTTGCTCTCGAGTCTCAACCATTCCGTCGGCCTGGTCTTCTCCAAATTTCGTTCCCTTTCTCTTCAATTCGCTTTCGGGTGAGTCTTTGCTTGGTTTTACCCAACCTAGCAAATGTCACTCTCCCCACCTCTACCGGAGGTACTTAGTACCTAGGTACAATGTTTGCATTGGTCATTGTTTGTGGGATCAACCTGGGAATTTGGCAATAACTTCAATGCTAAGCTCTTGACTTATATTCTACAATGCTTTATGATATTCTCAGGTTATATTTCTGCGGCTTTTGTTTCTTTTATCCCTTCGTCTGGCGTCAAACCTCCACATCTACGGAGGACTTCTCTTCCTCTTTTTGTTTCTCGTCTCTTCCCTTTTGTTTATCGGACAAGGATCAGGGCTATCAGGCGCAGGCTGGCGTCGATGGTTCCCCTCAATTCCTCACAGAAAGCTCACATAGTAAAAAATGACTTTCTTCTCTCAGCTCAAATCCTTTTGCAGGATTAGCATAATAAGTGCTACATTGGTACCATTATGTTTCTCTGTCCCAGACGCAATTTACTTACCTACCCTGAAGAGACTCAATCGCAGACACCATATGAAGCTATTTGGGGTCCAACTTAAGTTAACAACTAAAGCACCCCGCAAACAGAGAGGGCCAGGCCCAAACTGTCACTTTGGCCTCGGGCCTTGGTCGGAAATCTGTGTGGCGTTTACATGATGCAGACCCAGACCATCGAATACTCTCCGTCAAGGCTACATTTCAATTTCACGTCCGTTGAACATTCCTGCTCGGCGCAGGTGCTGACAACATCATGTTGCATCCCTGCTCATTCTCCCTTGGGGCAGATTCCACATCAAATCTCGCTGTTTCCAATGAGCGAGCATGGTCAGATGATAACACCCTCATTACCTCTGCTACTATATAATTACTAACCCAAGTAGAGTGCCTTGTGTAGGTCGTCGACATTGCCTTTACTACATTGCCTAATTTAGGGCCCAATACCGTACAAAGGCGGTATTTCCCAACTACGTGGAGTACGGAGCACTTCGTGGTAGAACGCAGCTTTACCAAGTACCTGCATGCACGTAGGTAAATTACGATACGAAGACGCATAAATCAGTGAGCACTAGGGACTCAGACACCGATCCCGTTGTTTAATCATGACGAAATAGAGGGCTGCATGATTCAGCTTCAGATCGACTGGAAATTATGGCCAACATGCACGTAATATGCAGACTGCATAACTTAGATTGGCGACCGAGACCGAGACCGCCGGGGGTAATTGGCTGTTTGGTCATGACCGTCGGAGGCCAGCCGACAGGCCCTATTCTCCGTACTCCGTACAAGTGCATGCACTTTATACGCAGGTACGGTACATACCAGTCATACCGAGGGGGCACACTGAAACACCTCCTACAACTGTTGGAATTCTGGGGTTGTTATCTTGATTCTGGTTGGATCCTTGGGACCTTGATTGGGCTCGTGGACACGAGGTGCTTCAGATGCATTCCGTCCCATGAGACAGACGCAGACGCGTGTGGCCATGCACCATGACGCCGGGCTGACAACAAGACGTCTTGTCTCGAATTACCTGCAGGTATGTTAGTCTGCACTGTGTCTAACCAATATTCAACAAAACACCGATCTGTTTCCCTCCCTCTGCTCGAAAATCAAGTTTGTAATGAAGCTTAGACTAATTTTTCCACTACCTTGTCCTTGCAGACGATTCTCATCGACTTTTGTCATCAACTCATCACTCCTCATCCCATCCCTGTCCCTCTGGGGTTGATGGGGACGCAATTTCGGTAGCGTGCGCTGGATGATTTTATGCTGACCCGATTCCCCTCCGTCCCCTCCCTCTGGTCCAGAGTGAAGACATTCAGCGTGGACCGTCATTTGGCCTCGAGCTCGTTGGGGACGGTCGCTGTGGCGGTTTGTTTGGTTAAACATCAACAATAACAACTTGCCAAGCGCCCAGAACGCGCCTCGAGACGCGCCGGGACTTTGACCAGCTCATCTTCTCCGCACCGATGTTAGATGCCGTGCAAGGGAGCGACTCACTGACGGACCGGCGCCTACCAGCTCTGGGATTAGCCTAAGACGGCGTCAGAAGCCGTCTGTCAAAAAGTGAAAAAAATACTTCCCGCACATCTTGCTTTCGCCCTGGCCGAGACCCAACCATTTGCGAGCCTGCCATTTTTTTCTCTCCTCTCTCCAGCCAGGTTTTCTTGGCTGGGGTTTTTTACCTGCCGGGGCTTGTGTGCCGTGTCCCTACCGAGCGGCTGATGGGCGATCACTGCTGAATCTGACCAAGCACTGCGAGTTCTCCGGCGCCAGCGGAGGAAACGATAGGACGAGCGAAGAGCACTGGAGTAGCAAACAAATGCAGGAGCTCGGGGATTCCTGTGCGGGCGGGCTTCTGTAATTACAGAAGCTGAAAGCACTTACTCCGTACTCCGTAACTACTCTGCTGGCTGAAATCGTGTCTGGCTTGGAGGTGAGATATGTATGCATTGAGAGTTGGCACGGGCTGGAGCATGTTTCAGCCCATTCGCACGGATGAGGCGTTCGACGAGGCGTGTGGGATAATGATTGAGGACTGACGGGCAGCAGTCGGCGGCATCACTATTGCAAGCCGAGGGAAGCTTCGTCCACTGGGCTCGTGCCATTGCTGAAGTGACGGGCTGTCGCCCTTGCGCCACGGTTTTTTGTACGGGGTAACCCTATTACAGTGCATTCAAGTCCGTACGCAGTAACCTACGCAGTAGACGCTGGGGTTCTCTAGTGGTTGATGTCCTCCACTGGCTTGCAAGGCCTGAGAATGAGACAATCCAACGACCTCGATTCAACGACTGCAATTAATCAATTGGTGTTTTGTATATAGTAAGTATATGTCGCGGATGCTGATCGCCTCGTACTCGCTTACCAGGAAGCCCAGTAATGGCCTGCTTCCGGTGATGTGAGTTGTTCACATAAGCGCCTGCGTTGCGGTGGTAGGCTGCTGGCCTTTGGCGCTGAAGCATCTGCGCGCCTATCCGTTGGCTCACAGCTGAAGGAGGATTAAAGGTGAACTGATGGGCAGCACCAATGTCACATGTCTTAGCTGAGAGAGCATGCGGTGACATGTGCTACTATGCAATACGCCTTTGCAGCATCTCTTGCCAATACCATGCTGCAAGGGGTTGGAATTACACGCGGTCAATCTTATCCATCTTGATCTACGACGTGCAGCTCCCTTGCATGGCGATGATGGGACTGCAATGTCAACATTATCCCGTCACGTTGCATCGCAGGTCCTCGTGCTGCTTCGCACAGTTCGTTAATTAATATATTGCCAAATTAACGAAATATGACGAACGACAAGTTCATCACTCGGCGCAACTGATTGTCATCCGCCCTCTCAACCTGTAACGTGGGGACCCTGTTCTCGTCTCCGCTTCAGGATGCTTCAGGATGGACTTGCTACCCTGTCCGGGCCAGGGTGTTTCCCCCCCTTGTTGTGAGATTTCATCCCCTTTCTGCGGGAATCGTTCTGGAACTTTGGGAAGAAGCTGCCCTGGCAGTGCGTACTCGTATCTTTGTTCGAGGTATCCTGCTGTTGGTTCCCTCTTTGATATCGCGATTGAGTGATTGTGCCGAATGACTGGATGACCTGCAAAGGCAGGACTCACTCTTCTCGGTTTAATGTACTTCGATTTCATATTGCGCTTTATGTGTAAATGGATAATCCATTACTTCTCATGAGTTGCCCACCTCCAAGAATGGTAGTCCTGAGCCCTGGGCTTCTCAGATATCTGTCGGCGAAGATGTAGGGTAAGCTACAATATGTTGGACACCACGTTTCTTGCCCTTGCATCGGGATAGCATTGCGGTGCTCAGATGAAGTAGCGAGACATATCAATATATCTCGGTCTTGTCTAAAAGTAATCTTCACGCATGCTGGATAGATTCGGGACCATCGGAGAGCGACTCATGTTCTAATCATGTTGAGACATCTCTTCCACCAAATGAAATTGCTCACCACAAATAGCTCAATATACCCTTTGGTAATGGATGCGCCATCGAGACATATTCCATTTAATTCCCGCAATATATCTTCGTAAATCTCCCTGGGATTTACCTACGCTTCGTACCTACATACAGGTACAAGGCAAGCAAGCAACGAAGGAAGGCAACACTTCAAAACACGCTCGGCAACGGGAAAATGGTTCATCCGACAGTATCACGATTTTTTGATCCTGCGCCATGGCGCATTTCGATGCTACTTATACGGACAACGTCCCTGTTGGCAAGTCAAAATGTTTCAAAGAACATTGCAATCTCGATGCCAGCAATTTCGAGGCTTACAGCCAAGTGTCTCCCAGAGGCGCAAATTCTCCGTGAGAGGGATTTATTCCACCTTTCCTGCAACGCTGAACTTTCATGCCCGGGAAGCCAAAGTAAAGATGATCCCGGAAGGCAACGAAGACGACAAGAACTCCCTATACGGCCCTGATGAACAAGTTTCCGTCTCCGAAGATGGATTGATATATCCTAGCGTAGACAGCCACAAATTCCGTGCGTTTCCTTTCCGTCAGAACCGATGAACAAGCATGATGAGAAGTATCCAGTGTCCAACGGAGCGGTCATGTTCCCCAATACGTTTCTCAGACAAGAATACCTTCGTGTCTGTCTTGATGAGAACGAGGGTAGGGCCTCGAGAATATTGACAGTTGCTAGAGGTACGTTTCGAGAGCTTGGCACTGCAACATCATGTCTGACGTTTCAAGGGACGCCAACCCCCAGCAATCTGACACTTATTTATGAGTATCCGGCTCGATTTTCTCTCCAGCCATGTTATGGGATGACTCTTGAAGGTATGAACCTGCGAAGGATTTAAGATAGTGTACTGAGACTGTTTAGAATTGAACGAAACCCTGGATGAGTTCTTCAAGAAACATTCTACCCATGAAATGCTAGAGCGCTGGACCGACAGTCACCCTTATCATGAAGCGATAGACGACTGGGTTGAAGAGGATTGGATGGTGCAATGAAGCTGAGATTGGTCTTCTTGATGAAACATTACTCTAGAGTTGAGTTGTTGCTTGGTATGACGTACAGTCGGATCCCCTTTGTTTCCCTTTCCACTCGATACACAATACCTCAATCTATCAATGAAAAGAACGCCCCAATTCATCCCTGGTATAGGTGTATCTTAAGACTACCGTCGCCTAGCGTATTGCAAATCCTCGGTGGCCTTTGGATAGGCTCTCATCCACGCTAGTTTCTCGTAAACCTTCCCAGTCTGGTAGAAGAAGCTGGTTATCTTGGAGTTCAGGTCTGAACCTAATCAGTAATGATGTAGGAATGTGAGAAATGGTGGACGCTCACCGTCGACAGTCATTTTCTCAGCGGGTTGAAGGGAGTAGTGATCTGATCGCTCATGAACGAGGAGCAAATCATTGGGTAGTTCAGTCCCTGTGCACAAGTTGAGCGAACCTCGATGCCATCTTCTGTTAGCTGGGCGCAGTTACCTTCTGGGATCGAGTAGACAATGATGTCTTCGCCTTTGAACAAGTGTCTGAGCAGATACTGTTGATACGGTGAATTTGGCCGCATCGACGCGCCATTAGGCGCTGGAAACTCGCAAATCAGTAAATGACTTGCTGTATAGGACGCTTTATTGAGGTACCTCGATAAGTATCTGGTTCTAGGGCCAGAGGCCTCACCCATCCGTCCTGAGTGACTATGTCGTAAACGTGCCGGCTTGACTGTTGAGTGCGTACCTTGACCTCGAGACCGTTGTTGACGCGGAAAAGTTCCCTGGGGAATTTCCGAAACACTTTTATCGCACTGGCCATTGGGACGAAATCGCAACAGAGGATTTGGGTGATAGTATTGTAGGATTCCGCATGCGATAAGCAGCATTGATAATTAATCACGCAACATTGCCTGAGATTTGAGGCAGCCGAGACCGAAGCCTCGAGTGAGATCAAGAAGATACGATGCTTTAGATTGAATATATAAAAATATGGCCCCTTATTGATTTGAGTACTTATATTGGGATATTTGGCTTGGGTATAAACCTTTGCAGTTTTTTCTGCAGGTAGTTTTCTTGCTCTGGAAGGGTGACATATAGTGAGATGCAAATAGGTGAATGAGGAAACATAAACATAATAAATAAATAAGCAAAAGTATGATTTATATAAAACCATTCAAGGAAAATACAGAGACGTCTTGAAGTTTCTTTGCATATCTACCATATGTTTATGTTTGCATCAATCTGTTCAAGTCCCATAACTCATCACCCTGCCTTTTTCACTTCAACGCCACCCTCATTCGCATAATTGACCTGCGAGTACAAATTACCTCGAGAATCCGTGTCCAGGCCCGCAAAGGTGAAGACATTCCCCGCGGGCATGATGATCTTGGTGCCTTGATCCTTAAACGCCGTATCGAGGTTCCGCCCCACGATCTCAGCCGTCGTATCGGGATTCATCCACTCGCGAAAGATGTTGACGTGTTCCCGGAAGTTGAAGAGGCCGAAGAAGGTCTGATCATAGTAGATCCTGTTGCGGTCAAAGTTGCCAAACTCGTTCTCGCCGTGGGCGTCCATGTCTTGCCACTGCAGATCCGAGCCTGGTTTGGGCAGGTTCTTGCTGGCTGTCTCGTTCACGCGGATGGACCATTTCCCAACGCTGCCAGATGAAATCTCCACGCGTATGAGTGAGCGGTTTCGACACTCGGTTTCGCGGCTCTTGAGCCAGTCTGTTGGGGATTCTGCGAAATGCAAGTCAGATGGACGTCCGTAGTGGATTTCCTGGTTCAAGGCAGGGGGTATACTTACGGTGATATTGTATCAAATTTTGACCTCCCAGTGTGTGCATTTCGAGACTCATGTAGTTCTCGACAACGATATCGAGATATACCTTTCGGCTGTGGTCGATGCCGTTGTCGAGGTTTTTGATGGACTGTGTATCGCTCGTGTAGGTGACCAAGACTTTGGATTTCCCTGTTCATTGTCAGATATGCAGAGTTAAAGCATGAATTTGGCCCAGTAGGACATATCGCTTACCACTTGCTCTGCTCATGCGTTGCAGGCTGTTCCCAAATATCGGCTTGAGCATTATGTCCTTCAGATGCCAGTTGAGAGTGGCACCACGCCCCTGGCCCAGCCCGAGACTCTGAGTGGAAAAGGTGTCTACAGAGTCTTCAACGAGATCAATGTTAATATCACCGAGAACGTCATTATACACCATTCCAACAATCATGTTGATGTACATGTTTGGCCTGACAATCATGGAGCGAGCGACTTCAGCTAGCCAGAGGTCCGAGAAGATTGCCTTTGAGAAACCCATAATGCCATCGCAGCCTTGGACATGGCCATTCGAGTCCTTGGTTCTGCCAAAGGATTTGGTAGTGTCGAAGAACGTCTCGGGGAAAACACCAGCTGCCTTGTCCGTGGGATCGATCACAACTGGTGCGTTGCTGCCCTCACGATGCGTCAACATGCAATAGTTCAAAGTTCCTGATGTAGTCGTCAGCTCGGAACCGTTCTTCTTCTTCCCTGGTGTTGTCGATAAGCTCCACTTCTTTGGCTGAAAGTAGACAGGAGTGCCTCTGTTTGAGGCCGAAGGGTCAAAATCTCGAATCCCCGGGATCTTCTGAGAGATGCTGTATCCAAGCACGAATGGGTTATCCACACTAGGGGCTCCGTTGCACTCCTTCTGCATCTCTGCAAAGTAAGTCGAGATTTTGTTTTTGAAAGCAGTAATAATGTTAACAATGTCTGGCTCCTTCTTGGCGGTGAGCGGTTCACCATCCGGACCCCGGACCAGAAAGGAATCGACGATCCTGGTTTCCTGGAAGAGACAGAAGATGGAGGAGACCGTAAAGATCTTGGGATCGATCGTCTGGAGTTGTTGAACGGTGTCATCAAGTAAAGTCGTCTGATTATTCAGGTCCTTGGATGGCTCAACAAGATCTATTCCCCAAATTAGTTGGAGTTGTCCTGTCCGACTGGCATATAGAGATTGATAGAATGATACCTTTCATGACATCTTGCACCACCTTTTGGTCAACAACAACCTGCCAAGATAGCTTGTAGCCGTTAATGACCAGCTTCTTCCTCTTCAGGATTGAAACTCCGCCAATGTAATAAAGAAGGCTGTCTTGCTCGCCTTCCGGTGCATTCTCATCTCTCTTGAACGTCAATTCAACGTATGCGACATTACTGTCCTTTTCATCGTCCCGAGCACGAAAGAAGATGCGCGGGCACTCAATGTGCCCATCGATACCTCCTGGATCTCTCACCCTGCTGCCCTCGTCGCTGTCCCAAACGATCGGGTGGAGGGACAAGTCATGGTTGATGAGGTATTTGGATTGAGGAGCCGGCCCCCACGAGGGCAGCTTGGTAGGCTTGGGAAGCCGGCCCGGGGCGAGTTTGGTGTTGTACAGCTTTTGTAACTGAGCGTTGATTGCTTCTTCTGAGACTGCCAGCACAATATCGTAGCCTGCGAGGGAACCCGGGCGGTCGCTGATCTTGGTGCCCATGGTTGATGACGATAAATGAAACCGATATTAGATGAAGAGCACGAGTCTTGTTGATTGCCTTGTGGCGTGCGAAGACGCGTCTGTATTTGGCGGCACTTGGGCTGTATCTTGTACGGGCCGGGACTGGAATATCTGCTGCTTAATGTGCTGGTCGTGCACGAATCTTTTCTCGAGGACTCAGGTGGTTATACGAACTTAGCAATACCCAAGTCATGGACGAACCCCTTCACAATCTGGGTCAAAAGACTGAGGGACTATTGGATGCAGGCTGCCGAACAGGGCTGGAAAATAGCCGTAAATTTCTTGAGTCTGACAGAAACAACTAAATACCTCTCGGTTCTAGTCTTGGGCCTTCTGTACATAGATTTGGGTCTTGGTTGCGGATTTATTTTGCCATCCTTTACCTGCACGATCAGACCGTTCTAGATTGAAATACAGCCTGGAGCTACTGGCTTGGCCTTTACTCGATTGAATAAAAAGTGACTCGGTGGTGGTCTCGTGTCGGTAAGCCTTCTCGCACTAAAACTGCCTGTCCTGCGACTAAAGGAAACTATTGAATCCTGCAGTTTAGCTTGCCGTATTCGATCACAAGTCGAGATACAGAGACTGGATTTAGGCTGCTCCTGTCCTTCCGTAACCAGAGTATCCAAATCAATCAGTTCTCATCTTTGTTCTGGCAACATGGCAGACTCAACAGCTACTTCGGAGCAATCTAAGCTCTCTGCGCCGACGCGGATCAAGACCACTGCGCCTTTTGTGGAAGTGACAGTTGAGAAAGGATCCAAACCCCCAGTGATCAAACATGTTGAGAGCAGCGACAGGAAGATCGAAGCTGAGGTTTGCTCTGAGCTCACTCGATGTCATACGAATCTGGAGTATTTCGAGAAGAATGGAGGGATTCATCTCGTCCATGACTCTGAAGGCGCACCAGCTGTATTTTCCCTGGACACAAAAGATGTGAGTTGAGCAAAGTAAACAGTGACCCAAGATTCTGTATTGACCCTAGTGTCGTAGAGGTTGTGTCTTCTAAGATACGTCTCAGGAACAGCAGAGGGATGGTCGTCCCAGATACTCTCCCCAGACGGCTTGAAACTCATCGAATTTGACGTATTGGAGCATGATTCGCGTATTTTGATAGCGGCAATCGCGGTTGGGAAGGTCAGTGACAAAGAAAGTTTTACTCTGCGATATATCAGCTTGAAGCTGGACAAGGAGGAAGCGTCCGAAAAGGCTGGCGAGGGAAAACCCCGGTCGTACGTCAACGGTAAGTTCGTATGGTGTGTTATGAGGTTTTATTACTGATCGATTATCTATAGATTGGATCACGGCCAAAGACAATGTCGATAATCCGTTGCACCCTCTTCACCTGTCCTCTGTGATGTGGCAGCCTCCCCCGGAAGATCCAGCCCAAACTTCACCCAATAAGTACCAGATCATAGTTGGAACCAAGGCTAGTGATAGCTTTGAGTCGAACAGAAAAACAGGAACCTTTTACGTTGTCCAGGTGGGAGACTCACAGCCGAACCCATGGAGCAAGCTATCTTTCCCTTCAGCTGCGTCTCAACTGCTGCAGACAGTTCCAATGATTTTGAACGATGGACCTGATGGGAAACCAGAGACTGCCATGGCCTCAGTCTTCCAGGACTTTTCTGAGTCTGGCATTGGCAGATGCGCCGGCCACGTTTACTCTCCCAGCGGAGGATTGGGACGTAACTTTGAGGTGAAGGCGGGCGTCTTGAATGGCGTCAACAGTGTCTTCTCCCACTACAATCCATGGCACACAACTGATCTCTTCATATCTGGACGCAACGGAATCGGCATTTGCGACGCATACGACAGATACGACACTGTGGCACAACGTATCCTCGAAGGCATCTCCTTTAAGCAAGTGGTGTGCGCCGAAAGCGAAGACTCACTCCGACCTGAGACACATACCAAGCTAGCCATCTTTGCACTCTCGGAAGAGAACCAGCTTTACTACATTGACGGCGAGCGGAACTACTCAATCGAGAAACCGAAGATGAGTTTTAGCTACTCGGGACTGCCAATCAGAAGCAACGTGAACCACTTGTCTGCGCGATACAACGGGCCGGAGTGCAGCAGTGAGTTGCTGTTCACGATAGAAGATGACACGGCCCTTTACTACCTGCGCCGCGAGCCGTCTGGTAAATCTTGGGTAGGAGACCGCATCACACGAAAGGGGAAAAAGAGCATTCAATTTGATGCGTTTGTCACGACCATTATCTTGACAGATGCTAAGGGGAAGCCCGTCCCCCCTGGATATCCCATCGACATCACATCAGAGCCTTTGCATTTCGTCGCCAACGAGAGATCCTACGCATCGGGACGTCAGAAGACGACCCTCACCACCGACGGCAATGGATCCGTTCTCATTGCTATCCCGAGCAATGGGAAACTGGCATGTCCTCCCCTGGACGTGACTGTCGGGTCGTTCAACTTCAAAATTGATCCGTCCAAGCGAGTAGATCGTCTTCTTGGAAAGCTCAACTCGGAGAACGCTCTTGCAGAAGCCAAGGGCAGCAACGGAAAGTTGCTGTTCGAGGGGTGTCTGAGCGAGACTCTTTCAGGCGCTTCTTCGGTGCTTCGACAGTACGGTGACATCAAGACAAGCGTTCAGACATCCTCTGAAAACAGTGGAACGAAGAACATCGACCTGTCTCTGGGCCAGAGCCAAAGTCTAGGAGCTTCGGCGGCCTGGTTCGACAGCGCAGTTTCACCCGTGGAATCATTCCTAGGAGACTGCATCGATGCAATCAAAACCGTGGTAAAGTCGGTAATAAAGGTTGCGCTGAAGATTGTAGGACCTGTCGTGAAGGTAATTTTCAAGATTGGCAAAGCCATCTTCTCCTTCGTTCTCAAGGGGTTGGACACAGTCTTGACTGCGATTGGAAACTTCCTGGAAAATACATTTGGACTCGACTTTTTCAACAAACTGCTCAACTACCTCAAGGCGGCGCTTGACCCGAATACCGTCAAGAAGACACAGGATGTAAGTTGCATCTATCATCGTGCTTAGATGCTTGATACTCACATGTATTCAGGTGCTGAACGTGGCTTTTACCGGTGGCATGAAGGTGACGGAACGCTTCCTAACTACCCAGCGTCATAGCATCACCGATATGTTTGACGACATTGAGGATATAGCTCTGGAGTACATCGACGACCCCCGAGAGCCCCCGAGAGGAGGATCGGAAGAGATCCTGGCCTCTTTTAGCTGGATCGTCAACAATCCCGTCGTCCGCCTGATTTCCAAAATCAACCCCATGGCTTGGATAATGGAGGCACTCACTGAAGAGTTCCCTGACGTCACCGCGCCTTCTATTAAGCCGCTCATGAGCGGAATCCTCAAGGTCCTGGGGAATACCGGGCTCGACCAACTTGATTTACTCGTACAGCTCTGGGACACATTTGTACGTGAGATCTCGACTGTTCTTGCCGACCCAGATCAACTATTCCCAGCCATTGTCAGAACGGTCAAGAGTGTAGCATGGCACCTGTTTGATAGTCTGAAGGCGGCGTGCCTGGCCATGTATGACCTCATTGTGGTTTTTGTAACAGAGATGGAACATATTCTCACCGGTACATGGAAGCTTGGGGGCCTGACCGACATGTGGGAAGAACTGACGGGGTCCGAATTCTCGATCATGAACTTCTTGACGTACCCAGTCGCCGTCATGATGAACCTTGGATCGCTTGCGGCGACGGGCAAGCTTCCCTTCGAGGGCCGACGGGAGGCTTTCGTGAATTTCGACTTTGACTCCATTGAGATCAAACCCATTTATGCTGCGCAAAGACGAAATAAGTTGGGCCAGGAGAGTATTTCCAAGATGCGCTCCGCTGACATCGACACACCACCTTTAAAGCAAGACATGGCGAAAAGTCACACTCAGTTGCTCGCCGCATCAGCCCCTTTCCCTTTGATGCAAGCAAACACCCTCAGCTCTTCGACCACGGACAACCAGACGCCACGCGGACAGGTGCAGGCGACGACTCCCATGTCCGTCCGGGAAATGTTTCGCCAGATATGCATCGTGCTGGAAAACGTCAGCCGCTACGGCGTCTCGGCCAACCTGATCATGCAGGCGCAGTACGAGTACGCGAGCGCGCATTTCGACAAGGGGTTCAGAACCCCAGAAGGCGGAGGGCAAAGAATGATGGAAGACGCCGTGACGGCACTGGAAAAATGGGATGCAGTCGCTCAGAGCGCGGGTGCCAAGTTGCGCCTCGGGACCTACTTTGTCCACGGGGGAGCTATCGTGGCTGGGGCGTTTTTGAAGGAGAAACCAATGAGTCGTGTTGACATGGCCAATATCGGATTGGGCATCACAGAAATAATGCTGTGTGGAGCGCTCTTTGTGGGAGTGTCCGAGCAAGCCGTGAATGAAGTAGGAGGCTTGCTTGTGGAAGGGCAGACGATTCTACGATCGTGTTCAGAGCTTCCAATAGGGGCTGCTGAAGGTCTGTACATAGCAAGTTCCGTTTCTGCCCTGGTGGCGTATGGTTGCAACAAGGGAGGCCAGCCCGAGATTGCTGCTGGGTTCATAGCTGTGGATGTGATGGCCAATATGGTTGGGTTATGCCTCACTCTGGCAAATATTGCAACGTCATAAGGTAGCTGCCAGTATTGCAGTCTATAGGTAGCCATGAGTACAACTGCTAATTTACTGTCACGTCGATGCGGTTGCGCTTCTGGCATAATGAGAAGATACTGTTCACGTAGATAGAGCGTTGACATGGTCAAAACGACTGGGAATTTGAGGTATGAAGGAACCTGCGGTTTGTGCAAGGATAATCAATGCTTAGCCTCTGGTTATTACTCCCGGACCTATGGATCAACCCATAAATTCCTGGCTCCCTCGACCGACTACTTCTTGTTGCCGCTGCCGCTGCCACTACCGCTGCTCTTATCTACACCGTATTCATACTTCTGCATAGCGGAGAGGATCTGATTCCCTTCCTCAAGGCCATCGGGATCCACTGAGAAAGGTATTAGCGACGAAGCAAACGACGGGAAACGTTCTCGTTCAACTTACTCTTGAGGCCGTGACTGCCTTGGAAGTTGGTACGGGATCCCCATCCGTCCTTGACGATGCTGTATTTGGAAAGGGGGTTGCTCCCGGAGCCAGAGGAGCTGCTGCCCTGGCTGCTGGAACAATCGCTGGATCCTGAAGCAGGCATTTTGACTGGTTGGGGCATGGCGTTAGCATTATCGACGTATTATGCATGTAGTGAGGTATGAAAGGAAGAGACTGGTATTGAGGCTGGATACAGCGTCGACAGACCACTATGGTGAGGGCATAGACGAGAGGCAGACGATCATACCTTTTGATTCACTCAAGTGCTTTGCAAGAAATGTGTGAATGCTTCGATAAAAAGCTGTAGAAATCCTGAGTTTTATAGAACAAGATTTGTTGGGGAACAATCACGAGAGGGGTAATTCATCACACGTGTCCTTCAACAGCAAAAAAGGCAGTGAAATATAATTGGCACCAGACTTGGATTCATGTGAATGAAAAAGAAGCAAAGTGAGACACCATCTTGCAAAGGAAGACTCCCAGTCGCTCTGGAACATGATAGGTACCCACTCCGTTCAAAGACTTGGGGGTTATATACCATGGCAATCTATATATGTGACCTTGATGTAGATTTGCATGCACATGGCCAACCAATTGAGATTCCTATTCAGTTATACTTCGTGTTTGTAGGCGAAGTAAAGCAATCGAAGGGGAGGTTTGAAGAAACGGATAAGCTCGTTAACCCGTGTACATTATTTTATCCTGGCATTCCCCGTCACTACTCCGTACCTCCGGACAGGGATTTCCGATGCGTCAAGCCCTATCCCCTTCAAGCTACATGACCTAGTACGCGGCGCTTAATAGCTAGGGAGGCACGTTGCCGCCAAAGAGGTTACTTGGTTACCCCGGATCCCCTCCCTGAAACGAGCTGGTCTTTAGCAGAAAAACATTGAGATAAGAATTAACTTATCAATAAGCAAGGCCACTGATTGTGCCATTTCCTGCTACTGTGGCTGTATGAAATGTGGCACATACCTAACCAAGACAACCCAAGTTCAGAGGCGGTTGTTTATTTAGAGGAGCTAACCATCACCGGTATTCCAGTCGCTCCCTACGGCCGCCCTACGGGTTAGTGATGTGCCGCTCCATTAGCTGCCGTAAAAAAGGGGTTGGAATTGGATTTTCGGTATGCAGCACATAACTAGTTAACCACTGAGTTTCGTGACTTGGATACTCGTACTGTCTTCGAGCTCTCGTGTCCAAAATGATCGGCGATTTCCTTCTTTTCTCTTTTTAAACTATTCATGTCTCTCTGTGCATCAATCAGGGGTATGGAGCAGGTATGAGACTAGGTATGTGGCGGGCAGAGTTGTGGCGCCTCAGCTTCATAAGCTATTTCCTCCCTTCGAAGCTAGTTGCAAACTATCGACGCCTCAAACCCCTTTATTTTTCCATTCTTGCGTCCCTTACTGACCCAATTTCTGATAACATGTTCGTTCCCTTTCCGTACCATCTTTCGTTTCTTTTCGCATCTCCAACACTTTCCTTAATGCACAT
This sequence comes from Rugonectria rugulosa, assembly GCA_023509875.1. Taxonomy (NCBI): domain Eukaryota; kingdom Fungi; phylum Ascomycota; class Sordariomycetes; order Hypocreales; family Nectriaceae; genus Rugonectria; species Rugonectria rugulosa. Next base: position 23,790 of record JALNIO010000394.1, read on the forward strand.
GGATTTGCCAGGGCAGAAAGGGAGCAGGCGGCCGCCGGGGAGGTTGGCTGTTTCCCTCATCGTGACATTTCAGGTCCTGGTGCTGCTTTATTTTATCATTCCCCGTGACGCCATTCCTTCTTTGCAGTCCAGCGCCCCGATCCAGTCCTCGGTGTATGAAGAGTCCGCAGAATTTCCCGAGAGTGCCGACATCAAGGACTCGACGCAAGCTTACGAGGAGCATCTTTCACCCACCCCGACTTCATCTCTTGTTCAAGATGAGGAAGAAAGTCTAGCTGTTTCTACCTCATCCCATCAAGATGCGGAGAGCACTTCAACTGTCTCTATTTCATCCCATCACACTACGAAGAGCACGTCAACTCGCTCGACTTCATCCCGTCGAACAGCGAAGAGCACTTCAACTGCCTCGGAGGAAGAGGAACGGCCATCACCTCTCCCCGCAGATGTGCGATTTATCATTGCCTTGTCTGTCATGTACTCGGCCCTAGAAATGGTTCTGTAGACTAATGAGAAGTAGTGGTGACTCCTGGACAACTGTACGATTCCATTCTAAAAAGACTGGCCCAGGCTCCAAAAAGAACCCTTCGGCCAGGAATCCATTCGGCAATCCGAGATGGCCAGGGGATACCACATCCAAAGGCAAAAATTGGCTCGGCTACATGGCCTCGGAATTCAACTCAACGCTGACACTTTGCTGGAACTTTGCCCAGCACGGTGCTTTTATCGATTGGGGTATTGTACCGTCGTGGTCGGCAAAGAAATTGAGCATCAGCCAGCAAATCCAGGAGTTCAACAACACCATCGGTCACAAGCCTGATTATGCCCCCTGGACGCCAGAAAATTCAGTAGCAAGCATCTGGTTTGGCCTAAACGACATGACGAATTCTCGGGAGTGGACCAACTTGACAGATGTTTTGCCCAAGCTCGTTGACGGGTTGCTTACCCAGGCCCAGGTTCTTCATGATGACGTGGGATTTCGAAACTTTTTGTTCTTCGAGTTGGGGCGTAAGTAAAACTATCCTCATTATACGGTAATAAGATGCAAATTAACACCGTATCGATTCTAGCTGTTCCATGGGCTCCCTTTTACCAGACCGGCATGCCCTTTGAGCGGAATAAACTCGCGTCTTACTACATTGGCACCTTTAACACTCTTCTTCAGAACCGGTTAAGGCGCTTCAAGGAAAGGAACAGCGATGCAAGAATCAACATGATCACCGTGACAGATATTATAATGAACGCAGTATTAAACCCTCAGGCGTGGGGAGCGGCAAATGCCACATGTATAGATCACAGGAGGGGCGAGAAATGCGTAAGTTCTACATTGGAGAATTTTCACTTGGCTGGTACTAACTGGTGTAGCTCTGGGGGGATAAATCTCATCCCGGGAGATCGATTCACAGGGCAATTGCAGAGAGGGCTGCAGAGGCAGCCTGGGGCTCAGAGGAGCCTTGGAGTTTATAGACATTGATAAAGTAGAAATTTAGGACAAAGATCCTGGTCATGCCCGCAATTAGAGTATTATTTGACATTGATTGAAGCTCAAAAGTCAGCAGTTGAGGCCGTGATTGACAGTGAGAATAGCCGTCAAAACTAAGAACGAGAGACCTGAAAGGCAAATGCCCCCAATCAATGGGAATCATGTATTGTATATACTCCATTCTGGCTTACGTTATCCTGTTCGGCCTATCCTCTTCCTTTCCGCACAATACCTTGGATGGTGAAGGACATCCTTGCTGCTCTAATGTCCCTGCAGTTCAAGATGCAAGGAGCGTCGAAGATGTTGTAGTACCTGTCAAGGATGCAGCTAGAATGGGCCTGTAGAGCGAAAGGGCATATGTGGTATGATACCCAATTCTCTGACAATGAGATCGTCATCATTCGCTTCGAGTATATGGACGATATTTGGACTTGGACCTCGTTGCAAAAACGGCGATGATTGAATCCGAGGTCGCACTGCTTCAGATGACTGAATACCTTCAAGAGGATGATGCCAACATAGGAAACGGGGCTGGTCAGTTGGAACTAGGTGGAAGCATCGCCATGGGAGCAAATCACACTTTGCTCAGAGGGGATGCAGTTGTCGCCGGAGAGTCACTTGCTATAGACATTAATGACGGCAATAGACAAATTCGATGCATCGAGCGTGATGGATTGAATGATGATTGGCTGATTGCTTCAATCTCTCTCGGACTTGGAATTATCGTCAGGGTCTTATGAGTGCAGTCAGAGAGATTCTAGGTATGTGCAACTGAGGCTGACCGGGTCTTTGGATATTATTTATTCCATTAGCATATCAAATGTCTTATGATGCGGCGTCGAGAAACAAATGTATCATACTTCCGGGAGAAGTTAATTCTTAACTCTGTAGACATGTAGAGAGATAAGTGATTGAAACACTAGCCGAGAACCTGGTAAGCGGCGGTTAGCGGACGGCCATGCCTCTGAAACGCACCAATTTTTGGTAGTGCTGAGGCAAGGGCGGTTAAAGGAAGAGCGGAGCCTCTCTTTGGCTGTGAGGAACGTAGGGGCCTTGTTTGGGCCTCTGGGTTTATGGCCATTGGGCGGGAGATCTACAGGAGAAACAAAATCTGACTCCCGTTCGTGACGGGAGAGCGGCACGCTCTCATCAGCTTGCGTTGCGGAACATACAGTACAGAGGTCAACGGATATCCCCGGACTTTTTGTTTGCAAGTTTTTTTCCCCTTCTTTCTTTCTTTGGCTACGTGTTCCTTGCTTCCCACATGTCACGGTATGAGAGTAGGCCTTGAGTGGCCTGTTGACCCAAGGTGTGTGTGGAACGTATACGAGGGAAGATATTATTAGTTACGGTCGAGATCTTTGAATTACGCCAGCTCGGCCTCGGATCTCTGTCCGCCTTTTTCTTTGGAGCGGAAAGAAGCAAAAAAAACAGCGCACATTGAGTTTTGGAAAGGGAACTGGGTAATCTAAAGTTGGTGCTTGACGTCTTGAATCGTTGATGCACGCAGCTCCCCGTCTACGAGCGTGCGTCACCTGCGATCTCGTCATCGCTCGATCGATTCCTTTAATGGATAATCGAAAAGCATGAAAGAAAAGTATTGGGTGTTTATTTACATCATCTGCGCGATTTCAACTACGCCAGGTCTTCTCTCTTATCAAAATGCTGGCCGTTCACATGGTGAGAGCGGTGGGGGATGGGGAGCTTCGTCATGTTGCTCCGCAGAGTGTTTGTTGTCAGTTTATTATGACGGAATGGGGGAACGCGTGTGGAGAGGGAGAGGAAAAGTTGCAGTCCAGGGTTCGTATTCTGGGTGGTTGGACTGGGGTGATGCCGACTCAGACCTCCCGAGACTGGGGAGACGTCACGAGTGCGGAGGACAAGGGACGAAAGAGTCATGATGGAGGTTGGCTTCAGCTCGAAATAGCCAGAGAGATCCGAGGTGGTGGTTGGCCTAATGCAGGAGAGAATGCTGCAAAGAGTGCTCAAAGTCTTGGGCCCTTCATGGATGACAAGCTGAATTGTCGTGATTGGCACCATCGTAAGGGTTCAGCTGCACTCTGTCGATGCCAAGTCGCCAAGGAGGATCGCGGAATACTACGTAGTATGAACGACAACAAGGAAGGATAAAGTGGTGGCATCATGAAGAGACGACACGAGCCCGACCACCATACTTGGCCACCGTCAGGGCTTGAATGGGCCAAAAGTGCTGCATACATGTGCAGGTTGGCAGGTTTTTTTTTCTTTTCCTCACCCAGTGTGTGATTAGGGCCGCAACTCAGGCCACATGCCGCGTAGCAGCAATAAATGATAGGCTGGCAGGGCTTCTCGGAATTCGGCTCAAGCGACTGCTAGGCGTCCCAAGCAGGTACCGTATGCACTCGACTGGATTCCATTACGACGTGCAGCAGAGAGGGAGTGGGACCAGCGGCAGGAAAGAGACTGACTGGTTGACTGGTGCGAATGGAGAGTGCTAGAATGCCCTATAATTAGATACCCGTTGGTTGATAGGCAAGCCTGGGAAAAACAGGCGCTGGTGAGGGGTAGGGGGGGAAGATCGACGGACCAGTCAGGAGAAGGCAGCCGGGGAATCTTGAGAAGCCAGCTGTCGTCACCGCCCTGCACGCGTTTCTGTTTCTGCCATGCCACCAAAGAAAAGGAAATCCTCCGTAGAGTCGAAATAGGACGGACGGACCATCTCGATATCGTCCGGTGTTTTGAGTGCCATGTCGATCCCGATGCTCCCGGCTCGTTTGGGCGTTTAGGCGTTCGCGGCTCGTCTCGGGCGGCGTTGCTCTGGAAATGTTTCCCCTCTGCAGAGCGAGCAGGGGTGCCGTTCGACTCCATAGGCGGCTGCTGGGATGAGCGCAAAGGACCCGTGGAGAAGCAGTTTTGGCGTTTAACAATTTCCATCCAGTAGCGCCCTCTCGCACGCAGCATGTTGAATCCGTCGCAGGTTCAGGTAGGAAGGGCGAGGGATTCTCTTCTTCTCGGGGCAAACACGCCCGAGTAGTTCGTCTGGAAGCTCGAAACTGGGAAACGTCTGCACCCCGTATTGTCAACTTGCGGTGGACTTGACTTTCTCAGTGCATCGTCTATACAAAGTACGAGAGACACTTAAGCATGAGCGTGGGGTTTGTTACTGGAAATAACAATGGCATTCGTATCTCAGAGCCCTGAAGGCCCGTCTACCCGTCTAGCGCCTGTCGTTTAGGTACGCCTAGGAGCCGTGAGATTTCGGCCAATCACCTGTTGCCGGGCCCTCTCTTGCGTCGTCTAGCCCAGTCGCCAAAAAAAGAGAGCGGTGGTTTGCTGGCGGTCCATCTGCAGACGACAGACTGCAGTCTCTCTGCAGGGCGGCTCCCCCTTTGACCCACCGCTCGTATCGCCCAGCCCAGCCTCAGCGGCACACTGCAAGGAAACAGGCGTTTATGGCCCCAAACTTGGGTCGACCTGACGATCATGGCCCAGGACTCGTAATCTGAAAGGGAAACAACTGACCGAATGGGGAATCAGATCAAGATGGCCTCCTCCTCGCCGGGCAAGTCTTATAAAAGACTTGGGCCGTTCCCGTCCTTCTCCTCTGCTTCATCTCTCACCACATCCCTAACCCCTGCAACAAGACCACTCTTTCTTTTTGTTTTCCACATTCGCTCGCATTTTATATCAACTTTCGTTTTCTAATCGTTCACCATGAAGGGCCTTTTGGTCTTTTCTGCCCTGGCAGCTGGCGTAGCCAACGCGTCACCCCTGCAGTACACCACATCAACCGTTTACACTACTACTATACGGACTGTGACCTCTTGTGGCCCGACCATTACCAACTGCCCGGCTGAATCTGTTGTCCTTACAACTGAGACGATTGCTCTTTCGACTACCGTCTGTCCCGTCACTGAGACTGAGGCTGCCGCTACTTCCTCTGCAGTTGTCGCTGGTACCTCATCAGCAGCCTCTGAGACCTACCAAGGAATCTCAACATCAAGCCAGGTGTATCAGGTTCCTTCTAATACACCTACTACACTCGCTGGTGCTTCAACCACCTCTCAGCCATACCAAGGAGTCTCTACGTCATCGTCAAACGTGTACGAGGTTCCATCTAATACGCCCACTACCCAAGCTGGCTCTTCTTCTCAGCCACACCAAGTAACTTCCTCATCCAACGTGTACGAGGTTCCCTCTAATACTCCTACAACTTCAACTCTCGCTACTCCTTCCTCTCAACAAGAGCAAGGTGCCACCTCATCATCTAATGTCTACGAGGTTCCCTCTAATACACCCACCTCCTCTGGTAGCACTTCTCAACCCTACCAAGGTGTTTCCACATCACAGGGATACCAGACCCCATCTAATACACCCACCGCTGCCACCAGTGTTTCTTCCTACTCCGAGCAAGCCAGCGTGACAACCCACGGATACACCACTTCCACTGTCTACACCACAACTGTGCGAACCGTCACTTCCTGTGCTCCAACCGTAACCAACTGTCCCGCCAATTCTGTTGTGGTTACAACTGAGACCATCGCCATCTCAACTACTGTGTGCCCCATCACTGAGGTTGGCCAGACCACTCCTGCCAGTGGAGAGACCCAGACGTCCAGCGTCCCTGGTACTCAGGCCACTGAGACTGTCAAGACTTCTGCCACCAAGGAGACGGAGACTTACAAGACTCCCGGATCTCAGACCTCTCACACTTCTGAGACCCCAGGAACCCAAGTCACTGAGACTTACAGCACTCCTGGAAGTCAGGGTTCCCACACGTCCCAGACTCCCGGAACGCAAGTGACTGAGACCTACAGCACCCCCGGAGGCCATGGCTCTCACACCTCCAGCACTCTTGGAACTCAGGGTTCTGTGACCTACACGACGCCAGGAAGCGGAGTCACGGGCACATCCCAGTCTACTGGTCCTGTCACCACTTATGGTTATTCGACTTCAACCGTCTACACAACCACCATCTACACTGTGACTTCTTGCGCTCCAACCGTCACCAACTGTCCCAACACTCCCCATGAAACCACCAAGACCATCGCCGTCTCCACCACGGTCTGTCCCATCACTGAGACCGGCGTGACCACGCCTGCTGGCGGAGAGACGGAGACATCCAGGGTTCCTGGAACCGAGACTGGCAAGACCACTACTCCTTCCAGCGGAGAGACAGAGACGTCAAAGGTTCCTGGAACTGAGACTGGCAAGACTACCACCCCTTCTAGTGGAGAGACGGAGACGTCCAAGGTCCCTGGAACTGGGGTTACCGAGACATCCAAGAGCACTGGAACTGGAGTCACTGAGACTGTTCAGTCGACTGGTCCTGTCACGACGTACGGTTACTCCACCTCGACGGTTTACACCACCACCATCTACACCGTAACGTCATGTGCTCCGACCGTTACGAACTGCCCCAACACTCCCCATGAAACCACCAAGACCATTGCTGTCTCCACCACTGTGTGCCCCATTACTGAGACGGAAACCCAGTCTACTCCTGCCGGTGGCGTAACCCAGAGCTCCAAGGGCGAGACGACTGTCACTCTTCCCACCGAGACTCTTCCCGGCACTGAGACCAAGGCCACTGGAACATCGACCTACCCTGGTACTGAGACCAAGGTTTCTGAGACTCCCAACACCTACTCTACCGCCACTCTGGTCACTGAGACTCAGACTCCTCACACCTTCTCTACCAGCACCAAGGTAACTGAGACTCCCAACACCTACACCAGTGTTGGCAGCTCCTCGGCTACTGGCCCTGTCACGACCTACGGTTACTCGACCTCAACGGTTTACACCACCACCGTCTACACTGTAACCTCGTGTGCTCCTACAGTCACCAACTGCCCCAACACACCTCACGTCACCACCAAGACCATTGCCATCTCAACCACGGTCTGCCCTGTCACTGAGACGCAGCACACGTCCGCCGTGACCTATGGAACTTCCCAAGTCTCCTTCCAGACGTCTTACACTGCCAAGACCAGCGAGACCAGCAAGACCCCTGGAACCGTCGAGACAGTCAGCAAGACTACCACTCCGGGCTCTGGATACTCCCTGACTTCGGAGTCTACTCAGGCTACTGGTACCACCAACACCATTGTGCTTACCACCCCCGGTACTCAGTATACTCAGGCCACTGGCACTTCCGAGACGGTTGAGACTTCCAAGGCCACAACCCCCGGAACTCAGTACACTCAGGTCACCTCTGGATTCTCCCAGACCACTCCTGCGGGCGGCGAAACTCACTCGAGCGTCACTTCCGGGTCTGTCGAGACTTCAAAGGCTACGAGCCCAGTCTCCGAGTCCACCACCTCTTACACTACCTCGACTGTGTACACGACCACGATCCGAACCGTCACTTCGTGCGCGCCCGAGGTTACAAACTGCCCTGGAACTTCGCATGTCACCACTGAGACTATTGCCATCTCGACTACTGTCTGCCCCGTGACTGAGACCACTGAGAGTGCGACCCATGTCCACACATCTGGAACTGGTACTGTCCCTGAGACAACTGTCCCTGAGACTACTGCTCCCGAGACTACCGGAACTGCTGCTGAGACTACTGGACCTGCCTCTGCTGTCACCACCTCGGTCTCTACCGGTGTCGAGTCTCACTCAGTCTATACCATCTCCTCCACCACCTCGACTGTCTACACTACTGAGATCCGCACCGTCACTTCTTGCGCTCCTACAGTCACCAACTGCCCTGGAAAGCCGCACACTACCACTGTGACTTATGCCATCTCTACCACCGTCTGCCCGGTCACTGTGACCTATCCCAGCAGCGGCGAGACCACTACCAAGGCTCAAGGTACTACAGTCGTGGAGACTATCACACAGGGACAGTCCACTCAGGTCATTACCTACGTGACCACTCCCAGCAGCCCCGAGACCACTACCAAGGCTCAAGGCACCACTGTTGTCGAGACTATTACCCAAGGCCAGTCTACCCAGGTCATCACCTATGTGACTACCCCCAGTAGCCCCGAGACTACTACTGCCCCAGCTCAGGGTACCACGATCATCAAGACCGTCACCAAGGGCCAGTCCACTCAAGTCATCACTTACGTGACTACCCCCAGCAGCCCCGAGACTACTACCAAGGCCCAGGGTACTACTGTTGTCGAGACTATTACTCGCGGCCACGGCCAGTCTACTGAGGTCATTGAGACTACGGTGACGAAGCCTGCCCAGGAGACCACTTCTGTGGCCCAAGGAACTACCGTTGTCGAGACCATCACAAAGGGTCACGGCCAGTCGACTGAGGTGGTTGAGACCACGGTCACCAAGCCCGCTCAGCAGGAGACCACTTCATGGACTACCTCGACCATCTACTCGACTCATCTGTCGACTGCTGGAACTGAAGTCGTCACCGTTACTGTTGCCGTGTCCACCACCGTCTGCCCTGTCACCGCTGCCAGCACTGAAGTCGCCCAGACTACCCAGCCCAGCAGCCCCGAGACGACTACTCACACGACCACCCACACGACTACCGAGTGGGGTGTCTCAACCGTCTACACCACTTACACGCAGACCATCACCTCGTGTGCTGCCAGCGTTACCAACTGCCCCAACGGCGCCACCACGGTCGTCACAAAGACTTCTGCGCTGTCCACCTCCTCCTACCCCGTCACCACCCGGGTCGTCACCACTGAGGTCGCTGCTACCACTGCCGTGGGCCAGACCACCAAGCCGCAGACCACCCAGTGGACTACCTCGACCGTCTACACCACCTACACCCAGACCATCACGTCTTGCGCCTCTGATGTTACCAACTGCCCCAACGGCGGCACCACTGTTGTCACCAAGACTGCTGCCATCTCCACCACTGTCTGCCCGGTCACCACCGAGGTCGCTGCCACCACCACTGTCGGTCAGACCACGCAGTACGGCGGTGGCTCCCACACCACGAGCTCCTTCCGAGCTCCCTACTGGGGCAACGGCACGTGGACGACTGCCACTCCCTCGACCACCCAGTGGACGACCTCCACCGTCTACTCCACGCAGCTGTCTACCTCGGGCACCGACGTCGTCACCGTCACCATCGCCGTGTCGACGACTGTCTGCCCCGTCACCGCCACCGAGACCCCCGTCAAGACATACTCTTCCGGCTGGACCTCTGTGGTTCGCAGCACTCCCGTCAGCACCCCCACTGAGGGCTCCTCAGGCTCCGGATACACCATCACCGTCAAGTCATCCGGTTCCAGCGCCACCAAGGTGACTTACGAAGAGGTTTCCGAAACCGAGGCCGCCTACGAAGCCGCCTCCGTCCCGACCTACGTCGTCAACAACGCCTACCAGGCAGCGGCTGTGGTGTCGTCCAGCTCCAGCGCCGCCTACACCCCCGCCTCGTCCTCGGAGGCCACCACCACGTCGGCCTACTCAGCTGCCGCGACGAGCACTGGTTCCTCGTCTGCTTCTACGACTCCCGCTCCGGTCACTGGTGCTGCTGGTCGTGTTACCAGTGGCCTCGGGCTCGTCACAGCGGTTGTGGCTGCTGTGGCGCTAATGCTTTAATGAGGGTATATGATCAAATGAGTATAATTAGTTTATAGATTGTTGTTGTTAGAAGTACATAGGTAGTCATGTTTCCTTTTAGGTCATTTCTTGATGAAATTTTCATTTGTCGATCAATACATATTCATCCTTTGTTTAATACGTGTTCCTCGCTGTGAAGTACCTCGTCTTGTGGCAGTGTAAGAGCAGTTCTCTCAATACAAGATGTCGGCTTTCCATATCGCTCTCACCAAGGGCGGGGAACAGTCTGTCCATACAAATAATTGTTGTCATTACCGTCGATTGTAAAGAATGAATTCCAACGAGTCAAGTTTCATTTGTCGCGCGTGCTCTGGGACTGTTACTGCTGTAACCTGCCTACAGTACCTAGCTACAGGTAGCTGAATTAGGCACATACCTATGCCTGAGCAGTCACCAAGTACACAGGCGACATGCTCGCCTTTGGCTGCTCGATAACCGCTGCCGCTGCCTGCTTCGGCCTGAGCACCGCGTTCCACACTCTGAGGAGCCACTCGTACAACGTCCACCACTTCTGGGGTAGGATGGACATTTTTGGTATCTGCCTACTTGCTCTCGGAGGGGGAGCATCCATGACCTATTATGCGTTCTACTGCAGGCCCACGATCCAGCGGGTGTACTGGGGGCTCAATCTGGGCTCCTCTATTCTCGCGGCTGTCGCCCTCTTTGACACGGGCGGAGGTGGCAGCAAGATGAGGACTCTTCGCGGCGGTGTCTTCACTCTGCTCGCCGTCTCGGCCATGCTCCCGCTATTCCACAGCGTTGGATTGCTGGGCTGGAGCCGCGCGTGTCGCGAGATAGGTGCGGAGTGGTATCTTGCCGAAGGACTATCCCTTCTGGTTGGAGTTGTCCTGTTTGTCAGCCGAATCCCTGAGAGGTTGAGTCCTGGTTCGTTTGACATCTGGAGCCATTCGCACCAGCTGTTTCACACCTTTGCCGTGCTGGGCGGAGCTTTTCACCTTGTCGGGCTGGCTACCGGTTACAGCTATCGGCAGACACATCTGGACTGTTAGACCTGTGAGGGAAGAGAAGGGAAACATTCGTTTAGAGAAGCAGAGAAGGCGGATTAAATCACAAGATGAAACATGGCAGATACTTGTAGGGAGGATAGAAGGTGAACTTGAAGATTTGTTTGAAGGCCAATGGTCCTGGCTAGGGTTTCTGTATTGAGAAAGAATATTTGCCGTAGTAGATAATGGTGTGAGAGTGTACCAGTGTATGTAATGTCAAGCTCAGCCCTACCAGTTTTATGTGCAGTATTTGTGCCGGGCATTGGAAAGGGGTCTCATATAAACTGCTGACCTAACTGTTTAAGTAAGTGCACCAAGTACGAAGATCCGAATTACTTCTTGGCTGCTAGATTTCAGAAAAAGTAACATTGTATTATGAATGGCTGGCCATCTGCGTTGCAGAGGTTGGCCGTAAACCTTGGTGAATAAATTGTTCAGATTTATAAATTTAGAACTATATCAACTAGTTCTTCGCCTGGCAAACCTCGAGATATGACCTCCCATGACCTGCAATGCTGCAGACCTGGAGGTGTCTCATCCCCAGCTCGAACAACTCACTGCTCCTCACTCTCGCTCTTGACGCCACCGTTCGCATCTAGCGTCTCCTGGATTCTCTGGCTTGGCAACCATCGCTCAGCGGGGATAAACCACCAAGTCAGCAAAGCCAAGATTGTCGTAGCCGCCATGATGACAGGAGCATAGTTGAGCGTCTCTCCAGAGACGGGAAACACGTACGGGGAGTACAAGACAGCGACGACCCAGCCGTTCCAGAACACGGCAATCACTTGGAACGGCTTGCTCAGTTTTCCGAGGCTCCAGGCGGGCTTGGGGAAGTTCTTGGGAGTGAGGAAGAGACGGCCGAGGCAGATGAGCCCGTAAGCTGCGGCTGAAGGTACACCGGCGGCGGAGACGAGGGAGGTGAAGGCAACGGCGGAGGGGAGGATCGTGCAGGTGATGATGGCCGAGACGCCCCAAACAACCAGGACGGCGTTGCGGGGCTGACCTGCGACGACACGAGAGGTCCATGATGACCAAGGGAGAACGCCGTCACGAGCTACAGCGAAGACCAATCGTGAAGCGGCAAGAACAGCGATCGCGGTGTTCTAGACATTTGGTTAGGTCTCATGTATTCAAGTGAACTCTGATGCTTGTCAAAAGGGAGACTTACAAACCACAAGGCCAGAATACAGACAATGTTCATCACGATGTGTCCACCTTCTCCGAGAATTGCGGCGTAGACGGAAACAAAGGGCTGAGGGCCACCAAACGAGAACAATGTGTCTGCGTCGGGCTAATCACGGAGATCCTTGTCAGAAAAAAGAGCTTGAAAATGAAGTCTTGGAGCCACTTACCACACAGAACAGGAAGAGAATAACCACGGCAAAACCTCCCAATCCACTGACAACGGTACTCCAGAAGATACCTCTTGCTGCAGCAACCGAGGCATTCTTAGTCTCCTCGGCAACATGGCCCGAAGCATCAAAACCGATCAGGATACCAGCAGTGGCCAGGTAAGAGAGACACCAGTTCCAGCCGGCAGGAGCCCCAGTCCCATTGTACGTGGTCATGAAGGCATCATGCGTGGACCGGAAGCCAAGAGTCTTGCTCGTGGCAATGGGGAGCCAAATTAGGTTGAGAACAAAGTCGAGAATGACGACGCTGCTGGAGATGGAGAAGATCCATTTGAAGTATTTGGCTATTAAGAGTTAGATGCAAGATCAAGGAGATACCCGAGACGGGGGGTTCTTACGGGGAAGAAGATTCCAGATGGCTGCCAAAGCGAGCATGATCTCGGTGCAAATCCACTGGACAGCACGGAATTTGACGCTGCTTGAGTCCGATGGGAAGTCATCGTTGAAGACGACAATTTCCTACTCATGACATATTAGTCCCGGATCCGAGAAGCCAGGAATCATGACATACCGAGAGCATGTAATTGACGGCGGCCTGAGTATTGCCTAAAGTATCATGTCAACAAAGGACTCAAACCACTACTGTACCGAGATAAATACTTACTTGCACAAAATGTAGTCCAGGCCGTAGTACTCCACCACGCAACGACGAAGCCAAAGAGTCGGCCGAAACGAGGACCGCCTGCTTCAGCTGCCCATAGATAGATGGATCCAGCCAGAGGCAGAGAGGAGCAGACCTCGGCTATGACAGCGGCAGTGATGAATGTGAAGACGCAGGTAATAATGTAACTTGTCCTAGGGGAGGATTAGTGAATTTCTCACTGTTTTGAGAGCGAAGAGTATGTACCAGTATGCCAGATTACCACCTGCAGCAATACCTGTGGAAAAGGTCACGCGAACACCGCCGATGAAGTAGAGAGCAGCTATACAATGTTAGGCCCTGCTGTAGCCTGGCTGAGCGCGTATCATGACTACTGACCAAAAGTAGTTGCAAAGTTGTGAAACTGGTTAAAGCTTCGATGCAGGACCTATGTTTATCAGTTCCAACTCGTTCCGACTCCTTGCTAATATGTACAGTTGGTCAACATACGGGCTTGTATCCCAATTTTTTCTTGTGCAACAGGTCAGCAATCAGCTTCAAGAGAATGGCCGAGATAACAAGAGACGAACCAGAACAACGTCATCCGAGGTATTTTCGTCCGAATCCGAGGTTCCTGCAACTTCAGCAGGTATGGGCTCCCGCCGGTCTGTTTCCACCGTCTCCGACATGCTGTGCTGCGCGAGGGATATCCTGAAGGATGAGCTTTTCGCGATCTGATCTGATGAACCAACAGCAAGAAAAGAAGAAAAGAATTGAAGTCGGACGTGCACTACGAGTGGGGGAATGTCTCTGAGCCCCCCCACGTATTATAATGGACGAACTCGTCTGGGGCTCATTTCTGCAATCTTCTTAGCTGCAATTCGCCATCGATTCCTGGCATTCAAGGATATCAAGGGCACTGAGCGATGGCTTGTTTCCGGGATAATTCCGCTCCCTCTTTTCGGCCAAGTGTGTCCCTTCTCTTCGTTAATTGCCCTCTCATATCTCGTCGGGGAACTTTTTGTCTGACCCAATCCCGACGTGTTACGAGGATGCAAGCACGTCATTGAGAAGCTGATGTTGCCACAGCAAGTGGGCTACAAATAGGATAGTGCATGAAAAATAGTACGACATAAATAAGTGAGACATTTCTGCTGATGCTCCGCTGTTGAATCCAGCAGTATTTGTGTCACGTCGTCAAGATCGTCTCGCGGATTCTGTCACCCGCGTGCATGAGTCTATTCGACTCTGGGGAATCCGAGAATGGCTCGTTCGGCCGAGACGTCAGACACTCAGCACGATAATTGGTCTCCGAAAGACCCATAAACAACCCAAACTACGGCTCAAAATGCCCAAGTTGACTCAAATACCGACAGGTTAGAAAGGTCTAGATCCCGGTCTGGCTGTCATTCGACTGTCGCCATATCTCCTATCGGTGCCCGAGCATTGCGAAACCCCGCGTCCTGAGTGGGTTAGACGTGATTTAATATCCTGTAACCTGAGAAAGTCTCCGGCCGAGTCTCTTGCCATTGCGCCCTATTCCAATCTCCAACACTATGGCTCCCGTCAGCTCACCGATACCAGTCTTGGCGGCAGCCTTTTTGGTGGCCGTCATTGTATACGTATGTTGATATTCCTTGTATTTGATAGCTTGTAGTTAATTGTACTCTAGAAAGTCATTGGGACGCGTGCCTCACCTCTGTCCAAGATCCCCAACGCGGGGTTTGGGGCGGCTTACTCACGACTTGCCTGGGCTTTCCCCCACGAATACCGTGGCACAGTCACCATCGACTTGCCTAAGCTTCATGAAAAGCTAGGTAAGCAAGTAGAATAATTCGTGTAGGCAGATCTAACTGAACAAATAAGGGCCTCTTATTCGCATTGGGCCGACAGAAGTATCCTTTTACTCCCGCGAAACATACGAGACGGTGCACAAGGTGGGAAGTAGGTTCAGGAAAGACCCAAAGACCTATGGTGAATTTGTGCAAGGTGGCCATCCTGCTCTCTTCTCTCTGACGCAAGTAGCCCCCGTGCTACCACACTTCCATGTCTAACACCCAACAGAGATCCCGAGCAACATGCAAAGAGGAGAAGAATCATGGGCCAGCTCTTCAGTCGAAGCAAAGTGACCCAGTTCGAGGAGCTGATCCTGTTTCATGTTGGTCGGTTCATCGAGACGGCGCAAACTATTGGCCCAACAATTGATTTGGCAGTGGCATCTAGGGCTCTTGAAGCGGACATCATATGTAAGTTAGCCTTTCCGCCAGACAACATTGGTCAGAGGCCATGATGAATAACAATTGAATAGCTGCGTTTTCTTTTGGCAAGTCGATACAGGCGATTGACACTTGGGCAAGAGGCCAAGAACTCGCCATGGTCTCTAAGAATGATGAAAAAGCCACATGGATGCCAGTAGTACGTCTTTCCTTTTGAGTTCAAGGTGGAAATACGCAGAGGCTTACTGGAGGATTGCTGGATGCAGCTTGTCAACTTTCCTCTGCTGTGCGAGTTCTGGGAGCAGCTCGAACAAGGAATATTCCTCGTCACTGGGTTCAGAACCCCTTCTACCAAAGGCCTTATAGAGTTTCAAGAAGTAAGTGCACTGTATAGCCCTTTACGGAACAGCTTCGCTAACAAGCTCATTTTGCTGCTTAGTGGTGCAGAGAGTCTTGGTCCAATACTCTCTCCGACGAGTCCGATTCTATCACGAGCTTTCCTAACCTCATTAGAACTCTGGTAAATGCTGGCCTGCCTTCCGAGACCGCTCTATCTGAGGCAAAAGAAAACCTGGGTCCGGGAACTGACACTACGTCGGCAACTCTCGCCCATATTCTCTGGGCACTTGCTCATAACTCCAGTTACCAGAATGCTTTATATCGAGACCTAGTCGAGATTTCTTTTGCAACTGACATGACGACTCTGGAAAGCGTTCCTCGTCTTCAAGCTTGTGTGAAAGAGGGTGTTCGCTGGGCGGGTGCCGCAGCTGCGATGCTTCCGAGAATTGTTCCCGCGGGCGGGATCGAGCTGCACGGGAAATTCATCCCCGAAGGAGTCAGTTCTATTTCCGTTTGATGCCGTGTGTGTTCAAGAATTAGTGCTGACTTGGTCGCTTTGAGCGCTTGTAGACGGTTCTCACCTCCTCCCCTATCTGGTACTTGCATGACAAGACTGCGTTCCCGAGTCCTGAGCTGTATGACCCGTACAGATGGTTAACTAGCGACAATCAAGGGATAAAGGAAGATGCTCTTCGTGACAAGTTTTACATACCATTTTCTCGGGGTGCAAATATCTGCATGGGAGCTCAGTGAGTGACAACACCCTAGCAACGTGGGATATGTGATTAATCATTGTCGTGTAGTTTCTCTTATCTCGAGCTCTACATATCGGTATCTCAGATTGTTCGTCATTTCCACCTTCGGACCTTTGAGCCCACCAAGTCTACAGAGACCAGTCAATGGACGCCAGTCCGTCTGCCAAGGCGGCTGGAATGGGTTGCAGCTGTTCCAGTGGAGAAGCTACAAATTAGGATGGATCTAAGAGAGTGAGTGAGTGCTTGAGTGCATGCAGAAGAGTGACACGTGCTTATTTAGTAGCACGGGATAGTGCAAAGGGCGGCAAGTGGTGGGATGACGAGGCCAGGATGACTCTAGTAACTTACAGTAGGTAGGCCAAGCATCAGGCAATCAGGCTGGTGCCTTGTACCTGCAGCTCCTTTCCGCTAGATACAGTCACTACTTGAGTCTAGTCTTTGCCAGAGAGCAGAACTGCCACTGAGGTAGTGGATCAGGCGCGGCTCCGATCTGTTGCAACCCTGTCCGGAGATCCTTTGGGTCGCTAAGCTGGCTGCCGACGGCTATTACTCCACCGTTTGATGTTCCTGCGCGCTGAGACTTCTTTTACAATGTGAAACTATATTCGTATTTATCCAGATGGCAACTTCGTGTCTTGTTCCTCTCATCTTTTGTCACCATGTGTCTCGTCTATCCCTCCCTTTCTTGTCCTCGTTGTGTACCGTAGCCCTAATCTTGGGGCACCCTAAAAACCAATAGTTTGAACATGAATTTATTCTGACGTCATGGGGGAAAATGCCAGAGACGGCGCTTGTGGCGGCAAGGGCAAAGACAATTTCCACCGAGTCGATCCCAAAGACACGGGGTCAACTCTCTCCCTTGAGAACGAGACGCGCCGACGAAGCAAAGAAACCTCCTGTCCACGTCCGCAGAGGCACCGGAATGCGTGTTAAGCCGCTGCCAATGACGACGATCCCAACGACGGCAACGACGGGCACCATGGAGGCAAACGGTGTCGATCTCCCCGTCCCCGCCATGAGCGAGATCATCGACTTCCTACCCGTCCCCGCCCTCGCCGTGTCGCCGTCGTATCGCATACACAGGGCCTCCGCTGGCTTGTTGCAAGAATGGGGGAGTGCCCGCAGCGACTTCATCGACAAAGACCTGTTTGTAGCCCTCTACCAGGGCTCGCCAACTGAGCGATTTGACCGAATCCCCCTCATCTACGCCATCGAAACCGCCGTCGCCGCCCGAGCCCTTCGTTTGTGCCATGCCGCCTACATTTCCAACGGTGTCTCCTGGACGGCTCGTATCATTCCAGTGCACAAGGACGACGAGCTTATATGCCTAATCTTGGAATGGGAGAAGACCGAAACACACTTTACCGTCGCTGATGGAGATATGGTCCAAAGCTGGCTTCCCATCGACGAGGCCTTTCGGTTCCTTGTCCAGGCTGTCCAGGACTATGCCATTTTTCTTCTAGATACTCGTGGAAGTGTCGTCACTTGGAATACTGGAGCGGAATTGAACAAGGGCTACAAAAGGGATGAGATTGTCGGCAAGCACTTCTCCATCTTCTATGGCGAGGAGGACATCAAGAACAGGAAACCTGAGAGGGAGCTGGAGGTCTGCCTACGTGAAGGCAGAGTGGAAGATGAGGGCTGGCGATATCGCAAAGATGGGAGTCGATTCTGGGCAAACGTCGTCATCACGTCAATCTATAGGAACGGCATGCACGTCGGCTTCGGCAAGGTCACCCGAAACCTGACTGAACGAAAGGAGGCGGAGATGAGGCTCATTGCCGCTTATGAGGAGAGCACCAAGTTGAAGAACGACTTCCTGGCCAACATCAGCCACGAGATCCGCACGCCCATGCACGGTATGCTGTCAGCTTGCTCTCTCCTCCTCGACAGTCACTTGACTGAGGACCAGCGGGAGACGGCCAACATAATCGAGGAGTCGGGCCGTATCCTACTCCAGGTCATCAACGATATCCTCGACTATTCCAAGCTGGTAGCGGGCAGCTTCTCGATCAACAACGACAAAGTTGACGTGGCCAGTGTGGTCAATTCGGTAGTGCGTAGTGTGCACACGACTCTGCAACCAGGCGTTTCAATGAAAGCGACCATTTCCCCAGATCTGCCGAAATGGGTAGAGGCAGATCCCCTACGGTACCGACAGATTGTTGAAAACATTATCGGCAATGCAGGGAAGTTTACTGAGAAGGGCTCCATTCAGGTGACCGTCTCCCAGGTCGCCGAGGACGAGACTACGTATACAATTCTAACTGAAGTTGCTGATACGGGACATGGCGTGTCGAAAGATGCAGCTCAGAAGCTGTTTACACCATTCACACAACTCGACACTACATATCAAAAACGTCGACAAGGAACTGGCCTGGGGCTATCCATCGCAAAGTCACTTGCTGCGCTCATGGGCGGCGATATCGGACACAGACCCAAGGCTGACGGACAGGGAAGTATTTTCTGGTTCTCGGTCAAACTCAAGAAAGTTAGCACCCTTCAGCAACTGGACAGCCTCGAGTTACCATCAGAACCGGGAAGTCCGCCTGCGGAGCATAACAAGATCCCAGAGGATGATGACGCAGCTCAACTTACGCGGTTGTTGGAGATAGCACCGGAAGCACGGATTATCGCCGCCGAGGATAACATTATAAACCAAAAGGTTCTGCTAGGAATGCTACGCACCTTTGGATTCAAACAGGTCGAAGTCGTTTCAGACGGTGCTCAGGCAGTCTCGGCCATAACAGCTACCCCCGGCAATTACGACCTGATACTGATGGACATCAGTATGCCAGTCATGAATGGCTACGAAGCGACAGTTCGGATCAGGCAAAACGGCATCAAGCTGCCAATAATTGCCATGACGGCGTACGCGCTCAAAGGAGACATGGAGCGCTGTTTAGAGAAGGGCGTGGACGATTACATTGCTAAGCCGGTGAACAGGAAACTTCTCATGAAGAAGCTGCTTGGATGGCTGACACACCAAGAGAGGATATTCCCTGCAATTTCCTAGGCTATCTCATATGTCCTCAATTTTACCCCGGCTCCTCAACCACCGCATGACGGCATTACAGGATCATGTTCCATAGACGAGTTTTCTACGATATCACGACACCAAACTAACAGGATTTGGCTTTCGGCCGAAGATGAAAAGATTTACCATTTCATATTCTACCGGGCCCTATGCGGTTATCAGATCGTCTCAGGCTCCGAGTACTGACTAGGAAATGAGAATCTAGTCTGCTACTTGGACCCAAGGAGCCCATTTTAATTCCGAGTTCTTCTTATGTAGGAGAAGCTGCTCTGGTTTGATCTGCCTTGGATGTCAGATTAACATTATTATAATTATGCTCCCCGCCGGTCATACACACAGTTCACTGGCAGCCTGGTGCTTGTTTCATTTTGTGTTTTATATTGGGTTGTGCTCACGATTTGAAGTCATACACGGCCTTATCAAGGGCGATCTGGATTGCGTTGAAGTTGTTTCTACTTGGCATTTAGACAGAAATTTTAGATTTCTTGACCATTGCATCTTGATAAATCTTGAGGACATGAGAGTTGCGTGAATTGAAGAGCTCGTACTAGGGCCAGTGCGATGAGGAAGAACGTGTAGATGGCCATGAGTAATCTACCAATCTTCAGCATTGGTTCCCCTCCAATCTACCTCTGTCCAAAACTCATCAAGGTCGACATCCATGACAGGCTGGCTAGGAATGTCAGGGTAGTGCTGGGCCACCTCAAGATCTGTGATGCCTTGCACTCCGCCGAGAAAAGAACCAGCCGAGTTCTCTGGGAAAGTAGGTACAAAAGAACTGCTGGGGTTATTGAGGGTGGCGATAATGTTGCTGTCATTATACTCGGGAGACCTCGAAGGTGTCGATTTATTTTGGACGTCTGCAACGATCCTTGGGATTGGCCCTGGACTCTTGCCCTGTTGTTTGAGCGATGTTTGACGGGCCTCCCACGCCTGGAGAATGAGCTGGGAAAACTTTTGAACGTATACGCCTTGCTCAGAGAGCTTCTCCTGCGTCGGGATTATGGTCAGGGCCTCATAATTGTTACTTATCGCGTGCCAAGCTTCTTCGGCTTGGTCGGACGCTGGTCGTTTTCTTAGGTCGTTGAGAATGTACAGGTAGGCGAGCGCGGGGAGGTAGGAGTTGACGAGCCAGAGGTATCCTTTGGTCAAAGACGAGGTCCTTAGCTGCGTGTCGCTTTCTAGTGCTTTGAGTGCGCTGGCAATGGCGGTTTTGCGCTGCTCTTCGGTTTCTGGTGTGGACGAGGATGAGTGTTGTGAGTAATGGTCCAAGAGGCGGCTTCGCGCAATCGTGCCGCGCGTGAACCAGATGGTCATGAAGTGAAGTTGATCTTCTGGATCGCAAGAGGAAAGATGCTTCTTCTCAATCATCTCTTCCAAGGCCTCTAACTCGCTGGCTCCATTCGTAGAGCCAGTCTGATGACCTTGAGGCTTTACGAGTGCTGTCAAAGACGGGTTGACCAAGTTGAGATGAAAAGTACTGTGACGGACGAGATCAGCTAGTTCGCTCCGCACGATGGCAAAGAGATTCTCGGTAGGCTTTGTGTGATTCTCCGGTGCCTTCTTCATATCTGGTCGGAGTTCGAAATCGTTGACATTGAGCGGAACGCTGCAATCCCAAGTCGGAACCAGTGAGGTCGTCTTGTATTCCGTCATCTCGCAGACTCGCGAGTCCGAGCCAACGATAGCCCACCACAATCTCCGACGCATCTCTGCTTCGAGAATGGTGCACTGCGAATTGCTAGACTCCAAGTGTATGCCGATGCGCTGCGCGATACGGATGGCCGCGGAGTACAAGCAGGCCAAACATCGGGCATCTGTTTGCGGAGCGACTGAGATCTGCCATTCTTGTTAGAAAGCAAGCCTTGCAAAGGTTCTTGTTGGAACGTATAGGACTCACGAGGTAGAGATAGAATGCCGTCAGACCGTCAATGTCGCAAGAGCGCCAGAGGCTGCACTTGAGCAACGCTTGCTGGCATGCTGACTGATAACTCGCAAGAAGATGCTTCTTGGGTGACCGGAACAAGTTGAAGCACTCATCCTCATCAATGGTCATGATAGCAACGCAGTATATACTGAACATGAGTGCTTCTAATGAGGAATCGACCGTTGATACATTACTAACAGCATCGATAATGCGTGGTTGCAGAGTGGGTGTATGCGTGACGTTGAGCAGCGGGTTGACATTATCAAGGTAAATCTGCCAGAGTCGGAAGATTTGCGCCTGTTCCGGGTGAAAACTAGACAGATCAGTGTCCAAGCTCACCGGGGCGAATAAAAGACAGTCGTTGATCAGATCGTAGCCTTCAGGTTGGAAACGGAGTCGTTGTATGGAAGCGCCTTTGGTCACAGCTTCACCGTGGCGGAGGAGGACGTAGTTGTGAGGTAGGGCTGCGGACGAGTGATCATCACCATAATATTCTTCATCTTCGTCGTCAGAGTCGAGTGTCTTTATAATTTACGCTGATGTCAGCATGCCTGGACGTGGTTGAATGAGGGCGCGTGGTAGTCATACCACTTGGCTTATAGCTTGCCAGAGATCTCTAGTAAAAGAAGTGTTAGACATATGCGTTTGTTACAGCACCTATAGCAGGAAATTCGTACACTGTAGGTCCAGAAGTATTAGAGGGCTTCACACTAGATGATTGCGATCGCACATCTCTAGGTGAGTCTTTGTCGTGATCGCTGGGAGACGGTCTCTGCGTCTCAGTGGACGGATGCAGTGGACTAAAACTAATCTTGTTATCGCGGAGCAGGCCCTCGTAGCATCGGAGGCGGTCCAGCAGCTCTCGCTCGGGAAACCTGCGGCGCCGCTGACGTCGGGGCAGCGCATTGGCAGGCACACACTCGGCGCCCACTCGTTTGCAGTTTGCGCAGGGGAACTCGCGGTCACACCTGACTTTGCGCTGCTGACACAGGACGCAGGAAAGCACACGGTGCGACTTCGCCATGGCTGGACGTGGTTGCTCCGGGTTCGGCGCTTGTTGTGCTGTTGACATGGTATCAGACGATTGCGAGTGCCTGATCTGACTCTGACGGGTCGCAGAAGTACTAGGAATTATGATAATGGAGAGTTGGGTGACTTCCTCCGGGATTTTGAAGTTTCCGGCTGAGTGTGATGTTGGTCTTTCACTCACTAATCTTTTCTCGGACTTTTCTAATTGTCCGAACACTACGACCTCGTTCCAAGTTAGCAATATCAAGCAGCCGAACAGTCACAACTACATCGGAGTTGTACTTAGACCTGAGAATTCACAATATCTTTATATATAATCTTCGCAAATAAGACTAAAAAGGAGAGATCCAGAATGATCAAGCACGGTTGAGTACATCGTTATCTTTAGAGGGCTAATATCCTCTCGTCCTTGAGGATCATGCAAGCAACAGCAATCACTCGACTAAAGCCCAAAGCCTCTTGGAGATACTTCCTCTAGCTGGTGGTGGTCTTTCTGCTGCCAGTACCTCGTCCATTCCTTCGAACATATTGATATCTCTAGGATCCCTAACCCATTCATCGGCTTGATGGTAAAGCCGATGGCCGAAATAGATCAGAAGAAACGCAGGGATACCAATATACGCAGTAAGAAATGTCTCCGCAGACCACATCGACGGGAAAAAGACAGTAAACCCATTTATCAAAAGAAGAATCGCGGAACCGGCTGTGCCAAAGTACATTCCCCATGGCTGAAGCCGTGAGCGATATGGTGACTCAAGTTGGTGATGCACAATGGCGTTACGGTATCTGCTATATACGATACCACAGCAGATCCAACTAATGTAGCCCGATGTGTTAGTGATGTTGATTAACCAGTTGAAGACGGTCAAACTGTTGCTGGAGAGACTGAGATAAGCTAGCCCTCCAAGACAAGCTGTAACGGCAACAGCGAAGTAGGGCAAGCCATACTTGTTGCACCTTCGGAAAATTTCAGGGGCATTTCCAGCCTTTGCCAGTGAATAAAGATTCCGGGAGGCGGAGTACAGAAACGCATTCCCGGCTGTAATTGCTGAAAGAAGGATCAATGCGTTGACAATGCTATCCAGAACCGGAATACCGGCGTTCCGAATCGCAATAACAAAAGGTGAGCTGGTAGTTCTGGACGTGTCAAGAGCCGGATCGTTGGATGCGCAGACGACGCCAATCCCAAGAACAGTTGGCATAAAGAGAATAATAAGACGCCAAACATAGCGTCGAGCCGCACGAGGAAGATTGTATCGTGGAGATTGCATCTCGCCAGCAGTGACGATCAGCTGCTCCGGTGCAAGTAAAAAAGCGAACGATGCCAAAACAAATGACTGAAGGAGTGCAATGAGGCGACCAGTGTCACCGTCTTCAATGTAAGTGTTGACGGGACCGGGGTTCTTCCAATGCCGAAAGTAGAGAGGATCGTGGTTCGGGCCTCTACCAAAGAAGAGAATGATTGAAAGAAATATCAACCCAAGTATCAGAATGACCTTCATCCCAGCGCTCCAGAACTCGGTCTCGCCAAAGACCCGGACCGGAAACAAGTTGAGCAAGACAATGGCAACGTAAATGATTGTGATCCACACTGCAGGACTTATCGCCGGCCCCCAAAAGTCAATGAGAAGAGTGGAAGCCACAAGTTCGTAAGGCATCAAAATGCCAATCGAGTACCAATAAAGATACCCCATGGCGAAGCCCATACTTCGAGACACGTACTTGTGACCGTAGTAAGCCATAGTACCGCCTGGCACGGGGAGGTATGTTGCAACTTCGGCGATGCCAGTGACGATGCAATAAACCAAGACAGATAAGATGCCGTAGGAGATCAGTAGGAAAAGCGGACCGCCAACGCGCAGTACTTGGGCAGTTCCGAGAAACATCGAAGTTCCAATGGCGCCTCCTATAGCAATCATTTGAGAATGGCGAGGCTTGAAGCCTCGGTGCGTATCTTCGTTTCGCTCTGCGTTGGAAGTGCCATTGCAGACAGATGCAGTCTCTCCGACTTGGGTTTCGAATTTCTCCAGTTGACCATTCATGGCTTTCAAAGGCTGAGGTGTGTGATTTGGACGGATGCTTTCCTCCATGACGGTAAACAACGAAAAGGATATTGGTCAGTCTAAGTAAGAGAAGAAATTGGAAAGCTAATCGTTGGGGAAAATACGAAGCGAGCAGATGGTACTTCTTATACTACTTGCGTCCATCTCGTATTGTACTTCTTTGATGGCAACTGCGAACACCAATCTCATCAATGGCTAGGACGAGAACCAGTCCCAGAGACCAGGCCGAGTGACCATGATCCATGCTTTCCCCAGACTGAATGATAACGAAGCGGTCCACAGCTCTTGCTGACGTGGTGTTAAGATTCGGGTTAGAATATCGGGAAGCTTGGGAGCTTGTGAATGAGCAGCCAAGTGCCTGATGGATATGATTGCGGCCTTTGGATCCCAAAAGCCGCTAACCCTTCCCCGCGGCGCCAACGGCGGGATTTCAATCGTCGAGTTGACGCTGGATTCTCGGAGCTGGCTCGGAGATAGTACACCGAGAGTAATTCTCGGGGAAGTTTTAGCCTTAGCATAGGGCTATGCCAGGGATCAATCAGGGTATATCTATCAAGTCAAGCGCCTTTCGTTGTGGACTGACATTCACAGCTATCATAGCAAACCCAGACGAGACCTTCTCTATCATGGCCCATCCATTCGTGTCCAACTCTAATATTCTTCATCGTGCAATGGCACGACGCCTAGAGAGAGTCGTTTCTGCCTCGGGTGTATCGCTTTTTCTCGAATCGGGCCAAGAGATCCTGGACGCCTCAGCTGGACCAGCTGTATCTTGCCTTGGATTCGGAAGACCAGAAATTACAGAGGCCGTTGCTAGCCAGATGCAGCAACTTTCCTATCTCTATTCTGGTGCAAGGTTCACTTGTGACGCAACCGAAGAGCTCGCCTCGATGCTCCTGGAAGGACAACCAGGCGGCCTTTCCAAGGCCATCTTTGTCAATTCTGGCAGCGAGGCCACTGATGCTGCCATCAAACTAGCAACTCAGTACTGGCACGAGCGAGGCATGCCTCAGAAACGCCACTTCATCGCCAGGAAGCAGAGCTACCACGGGAACACGATTGGTGCACTGTGCGTATCAGGCCATGACTCACGACGAGACATGTACGCCAGTTGGCTCTCACACAATGTCAGCTTCGTCGACCCTTGTTTTGCTTATCGGCTTAAGGGCAAGGATGAAAGCGACGGCAGCTACGTCAAGAGGCTGGCAGATCAGTTGGAGACCGAAATTCTTCGAGTGGGCCCCGAGAACGTGTCGGCCTTTATCGCTGAGACAGTCAGCGGAACGACTTTGGGGTGTCTTCCGCCTGTGCCTGGATACTTTAAAGCCGTGAGGGAGATTTGTGACAGGCATGATGTTCTTCTTATCCTGGATGAGGCAAGTTCACAGATAACATCACTCGATCCAGCTCGTCGACTGACCCTGCTCTACTCTACTCCAGATCATGTGTGGAATGGGCAAGACCGGCACCATGCATGCCTGGGAACAGGAGGGTATATCTGGCCCCGACATCCAGACCATTGGCAAGGCCCTAGGTGGGGGGTTTGTTCCTTTGTCTGGGGTATTACTTCGAACCAAGATTTTTGATGCCCTGGCCGACGGGTCAGGAGGGTTGGCCCACGGCCACACGTTCCAAGTGTGTCCCCTTGTCCCGGTTTCTATTTTGTTGTATATGACTTGCGAGGCTGACAATCGACGTTGATAGGCACATCCAGTTGCTTGCGCCGCTGCCCTCAGAGTCCAGCGCATTATCCGAGATGAGGATCTCCTGAGCAATGTGGCAAGAATGGGTCGTGTGCTTGAGCGACTGCTGAAAGAACACATCGGACCGCTAGAATTTGTCGGCGACATCCGCGGACGGGGCCTGTTCTGGGCCATTGAGTTCGTGCAAGACCGGGGGAGCAAGTTGGCGTTCCCTGCAACTCTGGGGCTTTGCCATCAAATCGTCGACATGGCGCTTAACCTGGGATTGAACATCCTGGGGAACCTGGGGAAAACGGGAAAGGTGTACGTGGACCACGTCATCATGTCTCCGCCGTACATTGTGACGGAGTCTCAGTTGCAACGGATGGTGAACATTCTCCGAGAGGCGATCCAGAGGGTTACGTCTGATATTTGCCATGCAGAAGAAGCACGATTGTAACTACTCGAGTCATGGGTTAGTTGGAGCTAGCTATAATGTCAACTGAGACTTTTTCTGGAGAAACATAGAAAGCCCTATGCTAATTGGATCGTGCGAGCAAACAAAGATGGTTCGGGCTCATCAGGAGCAACGAAGAGAGTACCGGGTTTCCAAAATAGTCCGGCATCGTAGTTATGGCGAAAACAGCATGTTCTTTCAGTTCGACTTCAACTTTGATCGTGATTTGAGTCCTGCCTGCTAGCTAGCACCGGGCTGGTGTGGAAGACTATCTAGATCAGATACGGTATATACCTGCGAACTTGGTCTACTTCGTACGTACATACTAACTAATTATGTATTACGGTAGTTACCTAGATAGTGTAGATAGTCACTACGAATAGCTTTCAAGTAACGTTAGCCCTTTGAGACGGACCCACCCCGCCAATAGCGCCGTGCATGATGACAAGGTACTCTGTACGGAGTGCCTTAGATACATATGATAAAGAGTGGACAGGCCTCGCCCCCCCTTTATCCATTCCCTCTTCCTTGAACTGCTTGATCCAAATGCCCGCTCATAGCGCCTGAATCCAGTGTCTCGAAAACCTCGAGATTGGCCCTCCCTGCAAGCAAGACATCTGAACTTCCCCAATGAACGAGTCGGATTCAAATTCAGTCAACCCTGCCTCGCAGGCATGCAGAAGAAGAGGTTATACCCGGCAGAAGCGCGGATGCCTGACATGTCGTCAGAGGTACGGTCCATATTCAGGGATGAGCCATCCGAACTCCCGCGCCTCGATGCTAATGCACTCCAGGAAGAAGAAGTGTGATCAGATCTACCCCATCTGCGGCCACTGTCTGCGTCTCAACCTCGTCTGTAAGCATGAGTCACCCCGGCCACTGCAGCTCTCGCCGGAAGCAGTTTCCGAGGGCCAGGCCATTGCCAAATCTGAAGTCATACGTACACCCAAGATTGACCGGCGGATCCGGTGTGTCACGAGGCTTTTTCAGGTCTTGAATCTTCCATTGTCTTCCGATAACCTCGACATGAGTGCGGAAAGCATGGCTGGAAGCAGGCGGGCCATGCTACGTTATTACACGGCCACTTTTGCGTTTCTGCTCACTACAAACTTGGAAAACAATTGTTTCTTATCTGGTACATCCTCCCAAGTACCTGGCCGAAAAACCAAGCTAACTTCACAAAAAGTCATTCTTCCCCTCGCGTTTGAATGCACCCCCTTGATGTACGCTGTCTCAGCATGGGCATCATCGCATTTGGCCTTGCGTGACGAGAAATTCAAGATGCTGTCGCTGCGTCACCGAGGCTACACTCTGTCAAGCCTGCAAGAGTCAATGCAGCAAGGTGAACTTTCCACAGAAGCATGTCTGGCCATTGCATTGGTTCTTTGCTCGATGGAGTCCATATCAGAAGCAACCGATAGCTGGTACCCTCACCTTGCTGGTGCAGCTGCGGTGTTGGTTCGGCGTCCAGAGGAGTCACTGTCCTCTGCTGACCCCAAGAGCGCAGTTCAGGCCACTTTTGAAGGTAGGTGGCTTCTTCGCAACTTTGCGTATCACGACGTCATGGCAAGTGTGTCCATGAATTGCCGTCCATTAATCCAAGGCTTCTACTGGGCTTCGGAAGACGATTCGCTAGCCGATCCCTATTTTGGGTTCGCCTCCCGGCTTCTGTTTCTCATCTCGGAGACAAGTGTATTGAACGCCGATTTTGCCCAAGCCAAAGAGGCATTGCAAACGGGTCAATCGAGCTTTGACAGTAACTTCTCAAAGAGGGCTCGCACCATTGAAGCCGAACTCCAAAGCTGGGTCTGTCCCTCGTGCGAAGATAGCTCCCCGCTGGCGTTGCTGGGAGAATCGTATCGCCATGCCGCGCTTATTCACCTGTATCGAACGCTGAGGCGATACGTCGATGGCTATACTTTGGTTTTACAAAACAAGGTAAAGGCGAGCGTGGAAGCTATCTGCAAACTTGGTCGAGGGGTATCTGAAGGCTGTCTCGTCGAGTGTACGCTGCTATTCCCACTGTTCATCGCTGGCGGAGAAGCACAAGAGACGGTTGAGATTGAGACAATACAAGAGAAGCTTCGTGAAATGGCTAGATGGCGTAAATTCCGCAACGTAGAAATTTGTCTCGAAGTTCTGGATGAAGTCTGGCGACGAAGGGCTGACGGTTCGCGTCGGAGTGACCATGATAAGGTGGATTGGCTGGATGTAGTAGAACGCCGAGGTTGGAAGCTGTCAATATCATGATGACGAAAATCCGAATGCCGAATAAGCCAAGAAACTTGATTCAAAGCAAGGGGTGACGTGCGCAAATTATGTCCAGTGCCACTGGAGGTACATGTTGATTTCAATCCCCCGTCCCGATCTCGCGCCGCCGTTGGCGCCCACTACCCCATCTTTACAGCATGACTCGGCAAGACGAAGGGCCCTTTAGGACTTAGAGAAAAGTTTTCACTATACGAGCACGTTTTCAGGTTCGACAGATCCAAACTGATCCAGGGGTATAAAGGACAAAACCCGTCTCCCGTAGTAAGCGCTTCAACTCAAACAACCAACCATTTCAGTTTCAGCTTTTTAATATACTTCAAATATCAACATGGCGAGTACAACGCAAACCGTTACCACCAACAACAATTCAAGCTCGCAAGAGCTCAAGGTTCGTGCGGATCAAGCGGCTGTTCCGTACCGTGGACCCCGCCTGCCTGCTGTACCTGACGATCTTGTGGTCCCTGGCATTTTCGATCTCGACGGCGACGAGAGACTCTGGGTGCCCCAGGCCCCCGATGTGTGGTTCCGACCCCTTCTGCTCTCTACCTCCGGTGGCTATTTCGTCAACATCCTCCGGGTGCGGCGGTCAGGCATACTCTCTCGCCATCGACACGCTGGCTGCGTACACGCAACGGTGCTGAAGGGTCGCTGGCACTACCTCGAGCATCCACGGTGGGCTACCGAGGGCGGTTACGCCTACGAACCACCCGGTGACATCCACACTCTCGAGGTGCCCGAGGATGTGAAGGAGATGGTTACTCTGTTTCATGTCACCGGCGCATACATCTATGTTGATCCTGACGGAAACCCTGTCGGCGTGGAGGATGTTTTCAGCAAGTTGGCTAAAGCGCGGGAGCATTATGAGACTGTCGGCCTTGGGGCAAGTTTTGCGGATCAGTTTGTGAGATAGACAATCTAGACTGAGAGAAGAATAAGACTTCAGTTTTCTACCTTTCCGAGGGTTGATGCCAGCTACTTAAACTTGTAATGGAGGCTATACATGTAGGATCCTTGGAAGGAAGATTT